>JASSUY010006483.1:0-58911 GCA_032466535.1 Forpus xanthops
TGTCCCTGCCCATGGCAGGGGGGTTGGAACTAGATGATCTTAAGGTCCTTTCCAGCCCTAACTATTCTAGGATTCTATGATTCTATGGAATGGGCTGTAAAATTCTTCTGTTAGAGTAATTTTTCTCATTCCCATGAACTTCTATTTTAGGACACCCTACTAATTAATTGCTGTCCTCACTAGATGATAATGCTAAAGCTGAAATCTACAAAATAAATTGTGCCAGTGTAAAAGAAACAGTGATTTGCAGGCTTTTCTTATTTACAGCATTAGGTTTAGCATTTCAGATACTCTGAAATTCATGTCTCCATATACCACTGGTTTGCCAACAGGCAGTGACAGTTCTGAAATCAGTGCTTCAGAAAACTCTTTCTACTGCACACTGTCATCTGAAAAAAAAAAGAAGATCCGCTGAGATCAGGTTTCCTGGCATATTGTTTGACTGGAATCCCAAAACAATTCTAACCTACTCTCAAGGGGCAACTCTGGACACACAAAAGCCAGAATAAGCTCTGTATCACAATCACTTATCTGCAAGCAAATCTTGTATGTCTTCAAAGAGATTGTTAATTCCTCTTTTTATATTTTATTGATGTAGTCTTTCGTGCTGCCTTTTCATGATCAATAGTTATCCCACCCATACAGAAATCTCTGCAGATGACACAGACAGAAATGCAAATGACGGCAAAAGTTACATAATTTTTTTAGAAATGGATCATGCTAATGATCCTGGTGTCTTTCTTTGACTGGTAAGTTATTTACTTTACAAGGAAAGCATGACAGATATCATCTCTCAGTGTTTCAGAATTCTATTCCATGGAAGATAGAATCATAGAATCATAGAACCATAGAATAGTTAGGGTTGGAAAGGACCTTAAGATCATCTAGTTCCAACCCCCCTGCTATAGGAAGGGACACCTCCCAATAAACTATGCCACCCAAGGCTATGTCCAACCCGGCCTGATTAAAATTGAGAAGTTGAGGATCAGAAGCTGGACTGTAAAGTGGATAAGGAAGAAAACAAAAAGGAGATCAAATGGTTTGTACTGAAAATGTCTGAGTACTGGTGGATTCCCGTGCAGTTCTTCACAATATATTTTGAAAGATTTTAGTGTTTTTACAAGTGACTATGCCTCCAAAAGGCAAAAAAAAAAATGCCCTTTGGGGGCATAGAATGTGCTAATGAACTCTTTGATGGGATGCGTCAGTAATATGGAATGAAATCAAATATCACATGACAGAATTGTGTAATCTTAGGGACTGAGGCAATTAAAAAAAAATAGATGATCTGTATATTCTGATACATTTATAGGCTAATAACAGAGAAGGTGTGTAACAGTTCAGATCATGATCCAACTAGAATCCTGTCTTCTCTTCAGGTCTTTTTTAGGCACATTAAGGATGTATTATCTGCCTTCATAATGTTGTAATAATTTTTTTTTTACTTCATATTTTGATCTATAATATAATTACACTGGGATCCTCTGTATTATGCAAACTTTTTCCCAATCTTATTTTGTAGACCTTCCTTATTATAATCTCAGAGCAGTAAAACTTTCAAGGATTTTATATAGAACTTCTCAGATCCCTAAATGAGCTACCAAATGAAGTCATGAAAGACAAGCTGTTATTAAACTTTCAAATTCAACTCTTTCAGCTCATCTACCTTCAAGCTTTCTGTCTACATTTTTATTCCTATTTCTTCTTCAGTCACATACGTCCTGGGTTCAGCAGTAGCAGTCATTTTTCTCCCTCTTAGTAGCTGGTGCACTGCTGGGGTTTTGGCTTTCAGCCTAGGAACAATGCTGATAACACCAATGTTTTTAGTTGCTGCTCAGTAATATTTGCTCTGACCAAGGACTTTCTGAGTCTCATAAGCTGCTAGAGAACAGGGGAAGCCTAGACGAAGCAGAGACAGGACACCTGACCCAAACTAACCAAAGGGGCATTTCATACCACAGCATGTCATACCCACTATATAAACTGGGGGCAGTTACCTGGAAGACCCAGATCACTGCTCAGATCAGTCTAGGTATCAGTCAGCAGGTGGTGAGTGGCTGCATTCTCGTCCCTTGTTATTTTCCTTATCATTATTATTATTGGTGGTAGTAGTATTGGTTTGTGTTGTACCTTAGTTAGTGGACTGTTCTTATCACAACCCGTGAGAGTTACACTTTTTTGATTCTCCTCCCCATCCCTCTGGGAGTAACGGAGGAATAAGGAGGGGAAGTGAGTGAGCAGCTGCATGGTTCTGAGTTACCAGCTGGGCTTAAACTATGACAATATATCAAATAATTAAACATACATTTTTTGCAATGCACTGCATTCTCTCTTGGAAATGCTTCGTCATTTTGAACTTGATGGACAGATGCCATAATTGGGTGAATGCTACAGAACAATGAATTATATAAGTATTTACTTTCCTCATCTCATTTCCATAGCCATGGTTGTCAAAATTCCTCCATTTTTTTGCAGTGTTGAAAAATGATAACTGAAAAATAGTGCTATCTCATTGGGCTCCCCAGCATCTCCAGAATTAAACAGAAAACTCTTCTATCACATTTAATTCTTTTTCCCAGGTAGCTCCTCCTCTTTGCTTGAGTTTCAAATAATAAATAACCTTGTAAGTACTGTTGCTTGCTTCCATGTACATTCTTTTAATGCTCAGTTCCACAGCCTTGTCAGCCTCTGTCATTTAGTGTCAGAATTACTTGCCTAACTGTTGCAGAGACATACAGTACCTTATATTCTGCATTTACGTACTTCTATCCACCAATTTTGTCCTACTGGGTTTGGTAGGGTTTTTTGAGACCAATTTTATTTTTGTTTTTCCTGAACTTTTTCCTTATTGGAATTTCCTCCCCTTTTCCTATCCCATTGTCAGCTTTGCAACCTGTAGATTATTTTCAGTTTTAAAGGTGCTTTTATACTGGTGTAGTTTAAAACATTTTCTAACAAAATGCATTTGAATTATCTTCTTCCATGTTAATAGTTTTGTTTGTAAGGAGTTTTTATTATTTAAATATTTCCTAATTAATTTATATGATCTTTGTGTATGTGAGGAAGAATCCCATACAGATTACTTGTCCTTTCATTGCTTTTAAAGTAGATAAAAAAATAGCAGTTTTATTTTATTATTAATTTATGGTTACTGTTACTGTTATTGTTACTAGCAATTAGATTAATAACTCTCTGTAAAATAGTGTTATCATATGGCTTTTGCACCTACTCTAAGCTTTTGCCATTTCTTTTTTCATTTGGTAAACAACTGTCAGGTGATTTACAATAATAACTCATCATTTTGTTCCTACCTCCTTCCTCAAGCTAATTTTTTCCCAAAAAAAAAACAGAGTAGCGTTGGAGTTGTCTCACCTGTCTTTGGAAATAGTCATTTAAAGCTGATATAGCTTTATAGATTTGCTCAGCTGTCAGTTGAAGCATCTTTAAAGCACAATTAATCTGGCTTATTTAGAGAAGTATATGATGAGGTGAATCATGTCCCACTAAGTGACTTTCTCTTTGTTCACTGTAAAAGCAGTGTAATCAACTAGTTCATGTGTAGAAATCTGCATATGCACATCTAATGTGAAACAGATTGGACTCCATTCCTATACTGTTCAGCTTAATGAATAGCTAAAGTTTCTGCATCCCTGTACTATTTCATTTTTATATTTGCCCCCTCTTCCACTTTATCTAGTTGCATGACACGCACAATATATGGCAAACCAAACAGATCATAGTAATTTTATTATCTTTTACAAAACTAAGAAAAACTGCATCTTTTATCACCTATATAGTCATGTGTCTCTATTATTGGGGAAAAAAAAAAAAAAAAAAGAAAAAAGCAATACCATTATAAATAGCTCTGTCTCTAATCTAGCTATTGTTCAATATTTGTAGCATGTCAATCTGATGAAGCTATAAGTCCTTCGGTTTTTTTGTTTCTAACCTTATCATTTTCCATTTCCTGGCAAAAAATCATATGGTTCAGGCACCAACTTCTGACCCTTTTCTATGGGAGCCATGCTCATTTGTTCTTAGGCTCAGTTCTTTGTCCACAGTTTTCTGTTATTGTCAGGTTTCGTTATCCATCTACAGTTCCTTACTCAGAAACCCTCTTATTATATATCTGTCTGGCAATTCATATCAAGATCTGTACTTGTTCCTGTTAAATACTCCTTTAGAAATTGCTGGTAAGTCAGCATCATGAAGATGGAAGATTTACGTTTAAAGAAATATTTTTACATTGGTCTGAACGTTACTGATTCTGACAGAGGGACCTCTGTGAGAGAACAAAGAAGCCATCGTAGTAGTAGCAAGGGAGAAAAGCTAAGAAAATTTATAGTAATCTTTACAACATGTTAGAGTAAAAGTTGCATATACCAAATCAAGAAAATAAAGGTCAATTTTATAACAGTAGAACTGTATTATTTTTTATATATGAGCCCAAATGAAAAATCTATATGCAATCTCTGAAGACAGTAAACCCAATCAGAATTATTCCCTTCCTTGACCACTTGCCATTTTACCATGGTAAGTCTCCGTGTTATCACAGAGTCCAAGGACTTTACAATATGAATATCACCCCCATAAAACAGGAAGGCATTTTTAATAGGAAAAGCCCCAATAGGAAGACAAGGGTTCAACTACCTATCTTGATGACCAAGACTAGTTTAATTCAATTACCCAGGAACTGCCTCAAGTGGCATTAATTTGTACCTCTAAGTTTCTGAAGGACAAGCATTTACAATCTCATTTTCAGAAGTTTTTTAGTCCAACTAATGAGGTGCAAAGCTTCTTCTTCTCCCTCGCTGCAGCTCAGGGAGAGATACTTCTTTTTTTGCTGTGTCTCTGTTCTGAGTTGTCCTGTCTGGACAGAATTCAAGAGACACGCAGCTACAAACTCACAGGGGTCCTGGCTGCTGAGCTATCAGCACTGCTGAAATTCCACTGCCTTGGCGCAAGGGAGCCCCTCTCAAATTCCTATTGGCTTGTCCATAGAAACCTGAAGGTTAGCAATACTGGAAGCTAAGAGACTCCATTCCTGGGACCAATTTCTCAAAGGTTTTCACTCAAGGATCAGAGCCACAAAAAGAGTTTCTTGCAGTTGCCCAGTGAAATCAGCATTCTTGTCAAGAATGTCAGTTAATTGCTGTATTTCATTAGTGATTGAACTGATAAAAACATCACTCACCACTACAGCTATAGGGCCTTGAGAGATTCTAATTCTCAATTAAATTACTTTTAGTTTACTTCAGACAAAAATCAAATAATTAGACAATAAGACGGGGGAAAAAAAGTCCATCAAATCAAAGTCTGCTTTGTTGGGTTTTTTTTCAGATGACACAAGATAAATGGGATAAACATAAATTTCTCTGTAAAGGCCATTTATGCTTTTTTAAAACTATTTCCATCTAGTGTTAGAAGGTAACCATTTCATAAGTTTTTTGGTTTTGTGAATCTATTCTACCATTTAATTACTTCAGAATTAGAATATGCTACACTCTTCCACAAACTACTAAAAAAAAAAACTCAAACCAAATGCATTAGGAAAATATTTTATAAGTGTTCAATTCTGGAAAACCTGACTTCAATACAGTCTATTAGGAGCACATAATAACCTCTGAGCTTCACAAACTCATAGACATCTATTGTCATGACATGGCATGCACTCAAGCAGATATCAGACTTTTACCATGGAGCTCACATGGTGCACATTTATTGGCGTTAGCGAGACACTGCTGTGAAAAAAAAATTGCTAACTCTTCTCCACACACAGAAAACCAGTCTGTACTTCTCAAGTGACACTGATATTATTCACTGTTTGGCAAGTATACTCAATGTCTATTATCATCTTATTTTTATAGGAAATCTTTAATCTGATTATAAATGAATGTAGAGCATATACAAAAACCTTCTTCTGTGTATTTGGAGGAATCAAACAGAGGGTGAATTTCTCAGCTGCCATTTTTTACCTTCTTTTTCTCTCCCTCTTGACTTTATGCCTTTTCAGCACCTACAATCTCACCTCCAAAGCAGGGACAAAGTTTTGGTGTTCAAACCAAAGTTACCTTAAATCACTTCTGAACACAGGTCCAGAGTCCTTATTTAAAGAGACTGGTTCATGTCTTTATGTCAAAAATTTGGTGGCCTGTGATAACAACCAGTTACATCTGACATAACATGCAATAGTTCATTAAAATGCATTCACACACATGCCTTCAATTCTGCTGTGCAAATTGATATAAGCATTAAGAATTTGAATCCTTAAATAATATCAGAGATTATAGTTGCACATTGCAGACAGGTATGTCTGCTACAGGATAAGTGGGAGAAGGCATATAACATTGCTCTGACTCTTCACACCTAGTGAAGATTAACACACCTGACAATTAAGTTCTCAGCAGTTGTGGATTTATGAAATTTAGTTGCTAAAAAAAATATCTACATTGTCTAAAAGTAGATTGCCTTAAAAAGTTTAAGTGTTGTCCCTGTGTTTTCTAATTCATCATACAAGGCTTAGGACAACTCACTACAATAAGGATAAAACCATGTGTGTTTTATGCTCAGGTAAGCAAGAAATCCTGCTTAAGCACTTTGTGCATGAACATACCCCTTGCTTGTAAGAAATTGTGAAAATGCAAAACAGAAAAGATTGTAAGTATCTGAGCTTCAGTTAGTCCATGCGTAAGGAGGATCAATACAACAATTTGCAACGATCAAAAACTGGAGCCTTTAAACACCAGCTGGCTTAGCAGAAACTTTCCCACAGCAGCTGTATGTTAATTTAAGGATTATTTCCAAGCACCTTTGGTAGTTTTTCTCCAGAATAACAAGCAGTGGACTCTAATATCCCGAGGCTTTCTCTTCAGATCTTTGGCTAGGGACTTGGAAGAACCAGGGCAGAGTCTGCATTAAATAAGCCTTTCAAGTTTGCACAGTCTGGCATGGGCTGAGGAGTCTGATTGCCCTGTGGCTGCGTATTCTGCACACAGATAATGACTTGAGGTTCATACGAGATTATCACTTTCCTTTAAAATTCATAACAATTATCTCCAAAATGTGGGACACAGCTATCACAACAGGCCATATTATAAGCTGTAACTTAATGCTACCTACAGATATCTTTGTAAAATGGGATTATGTGTGGAACAGGAACACTGGCAATATATTTTTGTCTCTCAACTCAGGATCAAGATATATTGGAGCAAAGCCAGAGCAGTCCTATAGAGGCTGCACAGCCAAACAGGCAAATCAAATGTTGATCCAGTTGGAGCTCAGAGTGAGCAATAATGTGTTGTCTGTGGCTGTAGCTATTTCACAGTTACAGAATTGTTAGGGTTGGAAGTGACCTTTGGAGATCACCTAGTCCAATCCCCCTGCCAAGGCAGGGCCAACCAGAGAAGGTTACACAGGAATGTGTCCAGGTGGGTTTGAATGTCATCAGAGAGGGAGACTCCAAAACCTCCCTGCGTAGTCTGTTCCAGTGCTCTGCCATTGTCAACGTAAACAAGTTTTTCCTCATGTTGAGTTTTTTTGCGTTTTAGTTTATGGCCACTGCTCCTTGCTCTGTAGCTGGGCACCACTGAAAAATATGGCACCATCCTCCTGACACCCACCTTTGAGATGTTTACATGCATCCCCCCCTCACACTCTTCTCTAGACCAATCAGATCTAGCTCCTGCAATCTCTCCTCACAGGAGTGATGGTCCAGACACCTGATCATCTTTGTTGCTCTCTTCTAGACCCTTTCAGTAGCTGCTTGCCTTTCTTGTACTGAGGAGCCCAGAAATGGACACACTACTCCAGATGTGGACTCACCAGGGTCAAGTAGAGGGGGAGGATCACCTCCTTTGACCTGCTGGTTACACTCCTCTCAATGCACCCCAGGACACTATTGGCCCTCCTGGCCACAAGGACGCGATGCTGGCTCATAGTCAACTTGTCATCTACCGATATTCCTGGGTCCTTCTCAGCTGCTCTCTATTAGGTCAGCTCCCAAACTGTACTGATACTTTGGGTAGTTCCTTCCCAGGTACAGTACCCTACATTTGCCATTGTTAAACCTGAGTAGGTTTCTCTCCACCCAATTCTCCAGCCTGCCAAGGTCCTGCTATTTGCTTAGCCTTACAGTCAAAGGAAAATTACTTGCTATTGACATCTCCTAAGATGCAACATACAGAATTTTGAATTTATGGTTATTTTTAATATTTTTATGAGTATATGCATGGATGGCACATGTAGTTACTTCCCTTTCACTGAGTCTATACAAATGCTACATTTGCCTGCCACAAGCAAACACAAACTCCCTTGTCTTTCTATTGAAAAACATGCAGCTCCAAGGGAAATATTCATTTAGTGAATGACAAAGATGGTCTCTTACTTTGCTGTTCTTTACTTGTGCAGATGAACACGTGACAGAGAGCACACCTGTAAACTCAAGATGTTCTGAATTCCCCAGACAGGTCAGGTAGCTGTTATGTTACTACTGTGCTTTTCAAGCTCCTAGGAACTGTCTTCCTGTACAAAGCAAGCACAACACCTAAACCTAAAGCCATATCTGAGTGACTAGATGGTACTCATAATATGCATCAATAATTGTAATTGCAAAGGGGCTTTTTCCGTTTGCTTGCCAATTGATCTGGAATTTTCTTTATCTTTTTAGCCATTTGTTAAATTGTTAGGGTCAATATTATTTTGCAGTTGTTTTCAAGTACAATTGATTTATACCAGTGTTCCAGACCAACTAAAATAAACAGTAAATTTTCTATTGATCATAGTACAGTTGGAATTTTATAAATATAGCGTTGACAAACATATTTCTGCATTTTCCCTGTTAGCTAATGGATTGTCTGTTTTCAACTAAATAATCAACAGGTAACATTCATTACCAAGTTTTGAAGAAATATTTCAGTAACCTCAATAACATTGTTCCATTTCAGAATGTGAAATAAAAAGAGAGAGCTAATTTAAGTTAAATGCCCATAATCTCAGAGCATTCAGATTGGCCCAATGCTTTTTAATGCCTCCAGGCACTGGAAACATCTGGACAGTAATAACCAGTATGAATTTTTATCTGCTGTGACATTTGCATGGTATTGTACTTTTAGGACAAGATCACAGAGTAAAAATAAAAATGTATTGCAATCTTCTTTTAAGAACATTTTTCTCTTAGTTAATTAAACACTTAAATATATCTGAGTTTATACTTTACTGCTGGTAAGTTCTTAATTACAAATGTCTTTAGCAATTCTGAATCCTTATTAGTTTTAAGTTAAAACACATGAAAAAAAAAGTTACAAGGAGATATGTAGATAGCATGCACCTAGAGTTGGAAATGCAAAAAAATAATGTAGGAACAGACATAGCGAAACTATTTCTGGAAAGACTGCAAAATTTTGGGCTTTTGCAAGAATGGATTTAACTTGTCACACCCATTTCTGTGAAAATTCTTTCAATCAGGCTGCTACCTAATCAAGCTGTATTTTGCATATTGCAAAGTTGCTGTAAGAAACTCCAAAGATATTCAATTTACAGTAGAAGAAAATCTAACTTCATTGCTCACTGAAAGAAAACAGAAGTGTTTGATGGAATAATTAACCATCATTATTACATGCAAAGTATTTTTTGCCTAAATTTTATCCTGGATATTAAAACTGTGGTAATATATTGATAGCTTTTTCTTTAAACAAAGTTGTTTCATTTTTTGTTTGGCTTGTTTTATTTTTTTATTGGACAATCATAAAAAATGTGTATTAGCAAAAAACAGTGTTTACTATCATGCTAGCTTTTTTAACCCTTCAGAGATAATACAGATATACTGCTTTAATCCCAAAGGGTGACTGGTAATTCACTTTCTAGAAAACAGAAAAATTTAATCTAAATGAAAATGAAACATAATACAGATATTGATGTCTGGTCTTTCTTTGTGTATGGTGTACAAAAAAAAATAAAAACCCCGGCCATCCAACAAATGCATACAATTTATCCTGCACTGCATTATGATTTCTTGTTTTGGTGCTGGCTGGGTAGAAATATGGACTAGTACATTTTTAGCTGTTTCAATTCTGCTTTCATTAGAATAAAAATACAAGAAAAACTATGACTTTATATAAACTAATAGCTAAGTAGTGCTATTAAGAGAGGATAGTGGGAGTCTGTTCGGATAGGACTTTTAGGAGGTCCAGCATTCTTAGTCGCACAGTGACCCAAATGCCAGAAGCCTAACACACCCTATACTTTCTTAATGCTTGCTTCTGGGACATGGCTTCAGTCTCCTTTGTATTAAAAGCTTAAAAGCCAATTACTTTCTTTAGAGAACATCTACATCCCAGACCAATATGAAAAGTTTGGGGGCAGGACTAAGCTCCAGTGCTTCTACCATCTTCACCTCAAAGCAGAGTTAGCACTACTGTATTAAATATTTCTATTTTTCTTATGGAACTCTTCAATCACATAAACATCTTCCCCTTGACTTACAGAGATTGACTGTACCACACTATTTACCATTCAGTTTAACTCCTAAACTTTAGTCAAGTCAGCATCAAAGTTAATCATACCAGAAAATAAACCTCACTCATTGTAAGTGGTGGGTCTAAAGAGGAAGCTATGACTGGTGTGTAAATTTTAATACAGTAGTTAAAAACACATCCAGACTTTCATACTCTGAAATGTAGCTGTGTCCTCTGATAATCTAACCTTCACATAAATAATTCAACTACCAGCAAATAAAACTGCTAAAATAAAGCTCTCAACTGGAGCACCAGTCAAGCTGATAATTTGTTAATAGAGCTGTAAGTAACAGAGAGAAGGACCATTTTAAATCCATCTGGCTGTGTAGGTTCCTATGACTTGGATTTAAAGAGTCTGGGCTTCTGAGTGTAACTAATAAAGAGTCTTCTGTATATCCTATATTCCAAACTATTTTTTTATTAAATGTTAATGTAATTATAGAAGTTAATAACTTAAAGAAATTGGCACAAATTGAAAATGTTAATATGGAAGCCTCACTAATACATCATCACTTTGAAAGTGTGCTATGCATGGAATCCACTAAAACCTTTACTGTAAATTATTTTACATTTAGATATCAAATATTCCATTTTGATGATACAGGTAACAGGAGAATTGAGAGAAACATTTTCTCTATTTAAAACAGAATGCCTCAGGAATTTATGCATCAAATCCATTTTATTTCAAGTTTACAAGGGAGAGATATGGCTAAGACTATGGGGAGAAACATTTTGGGTCCAATTTGTTCAGCATAAAGCATAACCTGCTGTGTGGCCAAAATGATTGGATACCTTAATCCCTAGGAGTAACAGCAAATGCTTCCTCTGCTGGAGTAAATTAGAGAAGCTTGTAAGATAAACTATCTTCTACATATTTAGATTTTTCATACTATTAGAAACACTTTAACCAGCCTTTGAGAAAATCTCTGTGACTCATAGCTGCCTGCAGAAAAACATACAGAAGGAGATGAGCTGCTGTGGTCCCTCAATGTTAATAGACAGGCTAGATATCTGGGAGACTTTAGAGGTATTAGCCTTTCCCATCAGCTGTATGGATAACTAGACACTGTAGAATTCACCAGCTACTGAAACTGAGGGAAACTTTTTTTGCTTTTAAGAGGTGAACTGAATCCGATCACTTTCCTCTTGGATGTCTTGTTTCATTTTCCTGGGTTCTCCCAGGTTTTGCTTAAGACTGCATGAAGTAATAAGGTCTAACATGTCCAACTTGCTCTCAAATCCAGTACTGCTTTGACTATAGATCTGAACTTGGTTGATTACAGCTGAATCCCACAAATCTACAACTGAGTAGAAAAACTAAACAATACTGTCTGATGATGTTGGCAAGTCTCCTAATTGTAAACTTATTCACTCCTCCCTGGAATCCCTGCCCTGGAATATTAACTCTAACTGATTTCACCATCCTTCCATTTAACATTAAAAAAAATGGCTTTTTTCCTCCTTAAGTGAGAATGTAAGATTTGCCAACATAATTTCACTGACAGTGACTTCCCTGAAGTGGTGTGTTGCTTATCAGCCATCATCAGCTAGATCTCTTTTTACATGAATATATTATAAATGCAGCTTATTTCTACTACCAAATACTCTTAATAAAATCTTTATTGCCTTTTTCTTCTTGATATTCTCTCTAACGTGTCTGTTTCATTTTGTAAGTAGAATATGTTGTAGGAAAATGAAGAAGGCTTATATTATTCTGTTACAGAGGTACTAAAAAGCAATTAATTTCCCCTTATGACTGTCCTGCTGGCTTGCTGAACTGTTGTCTTACCAAATGGGTTATTGGCATAGGGAAAAATTAGTAACTTCTAACAGAGGTTCTTACTTAATTTGATAGATTTAACAGGATACTTTAAACATTTCAATTAAGGAGCTTGTCAAGATACTCTTTTCCTCAAAAAATGTGGAATTCATTCTTCCTATTAGTAAAGGTAATAAATATATCTGAAGGGTTTAAAAATGCTGCAGAACTGCAGCTGTTATGTTTCTTACACTGAATGAAATGCAAAAGAACCCATGCAATATGGACGCAGCTTCTTTGTACGCAGATTCTTTCTCATTCAGAATGGCAATGGTTAGTTTGTGCTGCTCTAATATGATCAAGAAAACTGTAGTCTAATATAACTGAATATACTTACCTGTCAGGAGATTCAAATTCAAATTAATTGGATAATGAGGGTATACCTTTTATCACCTTCCTTTACATATTAATTTTTAAAATACTTTATGAATTACACTTTATTACTCAAAACAGAAAACTGACCTCAGTCATGTTCTACACTATGAATTTTGTATGTGGAACACTTACATTGATCAATTAATCAGCACTTAAGATCTGTACATAAGCAAAAGCATGCTTATAAATTGCATATACTTTTAGATTCTACCTTTGAATTTCACAGCCAGCATTTTCATAATCTCTGATTTTAATCACAGGGATTCATGAGGTAACTAAGAATCACAGCAGCTCCAAGCTTTTCCTGCTGTGCATGTTTATATTATAACCATACATTACTTAAATCTATTAAGAATGATTGAGACCACTGTGCAATTTTGCTTTCTGGTACAGCCACCTGGATTAATTCAAAATAATTAGAATGTCAAAGAGAATTTATTTTAAATCATCCCCAATAATAATAAATGAATAGAGGTAACAAATCCTTTCTTAACATAAAGGTACGGGAAAATGGACATCAGAACTTGTTATAACAAATGGTCTGCTATAACCCCAGTGCGTTCACAAACCAAATTAGACATCTCTGAAACCTTGCCAAAATCACATAAAAAGAATGAACTGGTTTGAATTCTGGGATTTTATGAGTTCACTTCTATGTTAACTTAAGTTTTAGCCATGTTTTCAAACATATCTTTGTAACACCAAGATTTAAAATATCACATAGGATTATGTCATGTGATTAATTTGCGATAGAACATCACAGATCTTAATAGAACTGCAGCAGACATTCCCCCTTCCACTCCTGCAGCTGAAAGTAGTATCTTTTTTTCTTTAGCAGAGTACCAATTAGTGAAACTATAGAGTTGCTACCACAGTGAATCCTAGCAAGGTCAGCAGAGCTCAGCCCTTCCCAACTTACTGTTAATCTTGTTTGCCCCCATCTGACCTATTCATCTGCTATTATCTGCCATTATCCTTAGGTAGTTTTTAACCCCATCAGAATATGTTACCAGTGGCCTTGTAAAATGCTAGGTGTTTCTGATAGGACAAATCCCTAAATTATGAACTAACAATAGGAACTCATAACTTTAAAATCACTAACATGGCCAACTCCAATTATTTCAAAAGGTTTTTTTTTTTTTTTTTTTTTCTGTGTTGGTACTCATAGACTTGAGCTTGATTTTTAAAAATCTGAGTTAGAAGCATAGCTCCAGTACATTAAGTTTTGTTTTAGTGGGACATTTAGTTCTATTGTGCTGAATGCCTTAAGAAATGTCAAAACTTACCAGCCTCAAAGGACATCATTTTAAAGCTTCTGTTTTAATGATAAATAATGATTTGAAAATGCAAATTTTGTACTCGGTGAAAGAATAGAGAAGTATCAGCTTTCTTCATGAAAACATTTAAAACAGTCTGAACTGAATATTAAGGCAGGAGAGTTTTGCACAGATTGATGTCTTAACAACTTCAAAAGATAACAAGAGAAGATGAATTTCGCAAACAACTGAATCCAAAATAATGATTCTCTGGAGGATTCAAAATTTCCCATAAGAAACCTCATTCTTTATGTTTTTAAAAACTGTCCTCTACAGGTAGACTTTTCTCTGAAAAAAAATCATTGTTCCTTTCTAGGATGAAATTTTGCATGTTTGCTTTTTAAACGGGGCTGATGCTGCATGTTTGCATGTATCTGTGTGTGTGTAGCCAAGATTAATCTTTTCTCAAAAGCATTTAATTAACACATCTAAATACCAAATAACAGCAACTTTACTAGTCCACTCAGTCTATTAAATTAGCTCCAGAAGAAAGGAGTAAAAGCAACATATGTTCACTTAATATTATAATGCAAAGGTGAGTGATTTACTTTTCTTTCAAATCCAGCTAGAGCTATAGAATCACAGCATGGTGAGGTGGGAAAGAACCTCTGGAGTTCACCTATTTCAACCTCTCTGCTTAAAGCAGGCACAGCTAAAGTAGGTTGCCCATGTCCACCTGGGTTTTGAATATCTCCAAGGATAGACACTCCTTTCTAGGCAACCTGTTCCAGTGCTATTGTAGACTTCTCACAAAATCCCAGCAAGCAACATAATTATTTTTCTTTGGCCCAGAGAAGATCAGAGAAAAGGTTGTGCAAGCTCAGAATTTATTTTGAGTCTCTTTACCAGGAGGGGGAAGTGGTGTTGCAGTGACCTACTGCAGAAGTCGACATTTAGCTAAGCATTGATGACTGAGAGGAGTCAGTGCTTCCACCTACTGCTCCCTTCTCACTTAACCCTGCTCACTTAAAAAAATGTCAAAGTAGCAAGTATCCCTGTTCACTGACAGGATAAGTAGCCCATCAAAGCAAACAGAATGTCTGTGTATGTATGAAAGTACAGATCAAGAGCTGCCCCTACCTCTATGATTAAGTGAAAGATTCATCGTAATACCTGTAAATATATTGTGTTATAGTGTATGACATTTTCTTGATATTTAACCCTGGAACTACCCAGTGTATTAATATAAATGCAAATGCAATTAGGTAGTCAAAACTCAGCTCCTTTATACTAGCTACAAATCTACATACATAGAAAGAGGGAACTTTCTTCTATATGAAATGGTTTATACACAATATAAGAAATATTCTCTATATTTGGAATCTAACTATAAATTTTGATCTTCCCTTTAGTAGTGAGAGAACTGGGGAGGGAGGCACTTATCAGTCCTATCACTTTATGTTTTATTCCTACCCAATAAACAGCACTGTATCCATGTATCATTCTTATTCAAAAGGAAGTACAAAGATAAATCTTTTTCTTACAAAGCAAACCAAAAGTAACTTAGAAAACACCTCCATCCATGAAAACAAATGCATGTTCATGTCCTGTTTTTGTTAAAAGATGAGAATTTATGGTTAATTCAGCAAAGCACTTCTCATAAAACACTCAGCAGATAAATGACAGGGTAAAAACTCTCAGAAAACATCTGCCTATTTTGTAGACAGAATAATGAAGTTAAATAGAGTGAGAATAGTAGAGCAATTTGACTGGAAAATATACTCAGTTGTGCCACAATCACACTAGTGCATGCATTTGGATACAAAATCTGGTGGTGAAAACCTTTCAAATGTGATGCCTTTGTTAAAACAAGAAAACCATAAAATTACAAGGTTCACTTTTCACCTGGGAAAAAGAAGGAGCATGGAAATGATAAATGTTACAAGTATTTTTTGATCAAATAGCCATAAAGGAATGGTTATGCTGTATTAGTAATGACCATAAAGAACATAGGGAACTAAATATGGTACACCATACTTTGCTGGCTGTCTAAAGAAAAGCACAAGCAATAGTAAACAGGAGACTACCCTCAGCAGTAACACAAATCACATGTAAAAATTAATTTCTTTATTCCTATTACACGTGAAGAAATTCTATCCCCTTTAAAATCACACTGAACTGTGAGATTGTCTGTATTTAGCATAGAACTGGTAGAAAAATATCTAATCAGAAACAAACGTCGTATCAATTACATCAGTGCACTCTGTGCTAGTGGGTATGATCGCCCTTTAGTCATGAAAGTGTCATGGAATATTACACAGATGAATACTTCAGGGAGAAAAAAAAAAATCTTCATTATTTTTAAATGAAATTAACACAGTAAACAAAACAAAAAACATTCTAAAGTCATAACTTGCAATAAACAGAAATATATATCTCCTTATTCTTGCAAATACCTTCCATAAGGCAGACAGATTCTCTTCGTAATACAGGTCATACTTTGTGAGGTGAAACCCTCTAAGCTAAATGTGACAGAATATTAACTAGACTTGCACCCACTCATTACAACCTTGGTTAAGAGGGTTATACTGAATTCAGAGAGGTGAGAGAATGGTTTAACATGCATATGGATAGACTCATGAAGGGAAACTGATATTGAATAAAAATAAAAACTGCTCATCTTAAAAATGCTGGTGAATTCTTGATATTAGAAATTATCATTGTAATCTTGAAGAGCAATGGCTTAATTCTAAAACACAGGAAAAGTTTGAGCATACGGAAAACTTTTTTACCAAGAAGATGATCAAATATCAAACCTGATTGCTTGGAGAGAATTTTGTAGAATTTTCCACCCTTGTGTATATTTAAAACCTGTCTGGACATGGTCCTAAGAAACCTGATTTGGCTGAACCTGACCTGAGCAGGGTTAGAGGAGGTGATCTCCATAGGTCCCTGCATACTTTAGTAATGCTTTGATCCTGTGATCATTGCTATACAAAAAACCTACTTTGAATGGCTGTGAAAGCCAAGGTTTTCCTGTCATGTATCAGTTTACTTTTAATATACTACATTATTAATGACTGAAGCTGGGATGCACTTCAAAATTGGCACACAGCACTACTGTCAACACCCAGCACAGCAGGTCTTGCAATCTATGTAAATATTCATCTCTATAAACTATGTCAGAAACAGTGGCATTGCTGTCCTGAGGTACAAGAATTTTGGATTAATAGGAAAAGGCAAAGGGTTAAAAATCATCCTTTGCTTATGCCTCCCAACAGATACCACTCCCCCCCACAAAAAAAAAAAAAAAAAGAAAGAAAGGAAGTATTTGGGCATATAATACACCCAAAAAAAGTGCTGCATCAGTACGTAACATAGACTAGACTAGTATAGGGAACAGTTAATGTATCCCATGGGACGGAACGTGAAGCTCACAGAATAGTTTTTTTTCAATTTATTTTTTACCTAAACTTCAGTAAATCATCAGTTCAAAACCAGATACTTTTTCACTAGCGTCCAGAATGCTTCATCCCACTCTTAAATCTCCCCTTGTTGCAATACCTAGAGTCAATCAGAGAAATTATGGCAGGTATTGATGAAAAACAACAATCTAGGGAGAGAAAGGTTTCATATAAAATGTACAGCATAACTTTTTATGCTGAACTTTCATGCTCACCAAATGAAAATAGATCACTTTTTGCTTTAACAGCACAGATTCAGAAGAATATTTACTATAAATGTAGATAACAGTCACTGCAAATCTTACCTTTGGCATCATAAAAACAGTTTCCATTTGCCAGCAACATAATTTGCTCCAGGTTTTTTTTAAAGTCACTAAAGAATCATTTAAACTCCTTCCATCTTTACATTCCTGAAGACAAGGATTCTCTTTTCATGAAAATTACATAGGGAAAAAAAAACCCTGTGAACTACAGCCAACATTCATATTTACCTAAAGCAAAAAAAGCTTCCACTTGGAAGATAAATTCAAAATGACCTTGTGCTTTTCTTTTTTTCAAAAAGGCTGGCAGCTGAGGTCATGGAATAAATTGTGATAGACAGTGCTTATCGCTGCATAGTTAGAAGGCATGTCTAGTATGCGAATCACCAACAAGTGGGGAAAAAACCCAACCAAAAGGCAACAAAGAACATTACTCAATTTCTTTGTTAAATAATGGTAAATACAGTCTACAATAATTATGATTTTAATTAAATAGTGTAGCTTTTCAACAACCTTATTTCACCATCAAGTATGCTCTGCATTTTTCAATTCTACATTCATAAATTCATCCTCTTCTTTATTGGTTTCTAGTGTTGACAGCATAAACATCTGTAACCACATTTCCACAGCAGGCAGATCCCAGCTGCAGAGAATATTCTGTACTGTTGCTTAAAAATATATATTATTGTTTTGTTAAAGCTCACTAAATCACTGAGTTAAAAACAATGAGATGGAAGAGAAGCCAGAACTGTTAGTGAGTGTTTTAATTGAGTTTTAAATACGCAAAATGAAAGAAAACTCACTAGTCACTTCTGTAAGAAAATTTTTAACAGCAATTTCAGCAGAAACTAGTTTTAAATGGGTATTTTTTTTTTAATTAATTCTCTTACAAGCACATAAGCAACCTCTATCAAAGGATTTTAATTTGTCAATAGGACTCAACTTGTTTCTATAATAGCAGCTTTTCACTGGAATATTTTGATCAACATATCCTTATTTCTAACATCTTCCTCTTTTGAGAGCAGCTTAATATTAAGATGAAAAATACACTTGGGGTTTCAAAGCAGGTGGAAAAACTCACAGTCCTGATTAAGAGAACTGCTTCTAATCCTGTTTTCTACTGTGCCTTAAAGTATCCTATATAAACAAGAAAACACATCTTGTCACTTCTGAAACACTTAAAGAAGGGGAAAAAGAGTACATGTAACTTACCATTAAAGTTTACTGCCCGGATATAGCTAAGTAGTTCTTTGCCATCAGTTGTGCTCATCCTTGGACACAGACCAATATATCCAGGACAGAGATCTTTATGCATGTTGTGTAGTGCATAGGCCATTGAATATACTGCATCAATTACAAACTGAACTTTTCCTTCTTGCTCATAGGCTGAATCTCTTGCAATTCTTTCTAAGCCTAAGGAAGAAAGAGAAAGAATCAGTTTATTTCTCTCTGTATGTGTGTGCGTGTATGTGCATGAATACCTGCATGCAAAAATTCACAGGAGAACATAAATAATTACAGTCAGATTGATAGGTAAAGTTGGGACTCATCTATCCATCACCTAAATAAATAAGACAAGCTAAAAATATGGCCATCTGGTTTTGCCTCTAATCATTGTACACTGTGCCAGGTATATAATCCTGGGCTAGGAAAAAATATAACACATTGCGTTACAAGAAAAAGAAAAATATTATATATGTATTTCTACAATCCAGTAGAAAAACTTTCTTTCTATCTTATTGACTTTCATTCAACAGCTGTTTATTGTTATTTATAGGACACTTTTACAGCAGTCTGCCATTCTCTTTTAGATAAATGTAAGGCTATACCCTGATTTTTATCCCTTTCTATTGTTTGATAAACATAATTTAAACATCTCAGGGATAAAAGCTGAATGCTTGCCAAGTGATGTGGCCATCTGTTTCCATATTGGAAAGTGCTTATTCTGAGACTTTTTTCCTGTGTTTACTAGTGAATTATGCTTCACATTGAAAGCCATGCATTCTCCTATTTCCTGCAGGGACATTTTTCCTTCGGAGAGAATACAGAGCAAATCAATGAATTATGTAATTGTTATTCTGAGGGAGTTGCCCACATTAATCACCTATGTCCAAGTCCAAAAAGCCTTTTACATTTATAAGTAATTGTACTAAGTAGAAAAGTTAATAAATGAAGTTCATTAAAATTATATTTAAATAGATAATCTATATGAAATCCCATGTCCTATACAGGAATCGAGCAAGTGATTTCAAATTCTCAAAATCTTAACTTAGCAGGGAAAGATGGCTCCGCAGATTTTGATCTGAAATCTGCCCTGCTGAAATATACAGTCAAGTTCCTATTGATTCAGTGAAGACATATTGACAACTCATACAGTTTGAAAATAATCCATTCATATTACTTAAGACTATTTAGAAATTAACCAGAAGTTTATGGACGTTTTTATGTATTTGTTTTAACATTCTGTATCTTATTTTGTATGTTACTTTTTTATCTCTAAACACAGACTGTTATGAGCTCAGGATATCAAATTTGCTGTATCCAAGTTTTTAAAAATTCATTGTTTAGGCCTGAAAACATTCTGTACACAAGAACATTCTTTAGACAAGTTATGCAAGCCCATATGACATAAAAAAAAAAAAGCCAGGGAGTATATTCAGAGGTCTTCCTTCTTTTTGCTTGCTGCACTTCAGTGCCACTGTCTCACATTACAATGACAATGTATGAACAAATTCGTAATCTGACACTCAAGTGTGCTTTGTGTTTTAAACATCCCTGAGCAATGGGACCAACGGATAGCCTTGAAAAAGTCATTACATTCTTTTATTTCTCCTCAGTGACTAGTTAAAAAATGATAAAATCACTACCTTATGAAAAGGTGCTAACCATTTGGAGGGGAAAGCATATTAACTCATTTTTGTGATTTGCCACATGTAGCTTCACAGTCACTTTTCATGACATGCTAACTAACGATTGACAAATAATTAGTAAAAGTGAGACTCTACTGCAGAAAAAACAAACAGAAATGGTTTTCCTTGCACTTAATGAAAATTAGTTACCATATATTGCCTAGACATAAAAAAAATATGAAGGATGGAAGAAAACAAGCTTAATTAGATTGCAGCCTTATTAATTTATTTCATAGTTTCCAACAGTAAGCGATGGGTAGAGGTCATGAATCCCACTTTAATTGCTCCTGCATTGTTAAGGGCTGATGGACGTCAAGTGAAGGAAGGTGTTTATAGAACTGCTGCAGGCACACAGCAGTCAATAACCTGCATGTGCTCCCCAGAGCTTCTATATCCTCTGAACAGGATTGTCAGGACACAAGGAGTTTGAAGGAGATATATCCACTTTAATTGCTAAACTAAATACAATTTCTCTCCCCTATCAGACAGGAGGATGTGTATTTTGAGGGGTGAGGGCTTGGCGAAAGGCAGAGATCAACAATTTTCTATAATAAAGGCTAACTCATAAAACACTAAAAGTTGCAAACACTTGAACAAGTGTATTGTACTAAGCGGTACAAATTTGAAAAGGTGAGGGGAGTTGGAAGAGGGTGGGGAATCATTATATTCTGCTATGTTATGCTGCAGTTTGAACACCCATAGGATTTTAATAAATTTCTTCCACAGCTTAACATTTTACCTTTACTCTTCACAGACATGTGAATATAAAATAATTTATCATTTAAATTAGAGAGGAAAAAAAATTAATTTGGCCTGAATGTGTTTCCATACATATAAAGGTGTGAGGAACATTACAGGCTTTTCAGGTTTACGCCTGTCAAACCTAGAAGGCAATAGACAAGAGTCTCTGTGCTTTGCATAACTAACAAACACAACAAATTTGATTATGTGCCTTTTCTTTTTGAGTTTTCCCTTCATCTTCTCTTTCTAGAATTCTCAAACATCTAAACCAATAGTTTATAAAGATGACAAGAATTCATAAACTTAAATTACATTACATTGCCCTAAATAAATGTTAGTGTATAGCAGAAAAAAAGTATGCATATTGTCTAAGCCATACATTTGGTCAGCTCCTACAGAGATAAAATTACACTTTTGGAAGACATGGTTCCAAATTTTTTCCAAGTTGCATATCAAGTAATTTTAGTTTGACTCCCAGCAATATGAGGCATGTTTCTACACATGCTGGTGACTTGAAAGAATGTACCAATTTGTATCTCACAATAGAAATGTTGTAATGCTTTATTAACGATCACTTCAGTTTCTCATCTTACATCTTTTCCTCTGGAAAAATTGCTTAGGTCGTGTCTTTATCAAGAACAAGATATTCACAACTCTGGAACCCATCCAGGAATAGATCTCCAGGAAGATGTGCCATGGTGCTTTGCAACAGGTTTTATAATCCAGTCGTGCAGAAATGGAAGCTTGTGGGGAATTTCAGCCAGATGTCAAGAGTTTCCCTGACAAATGGAGAAAATATATAGACACATGTACTGATGTTATCATCTTGGGCTACAGAAGAGAGAGAAGAGGTGTAACAGTAGCCCAGAATAAGTGTCAGCTGTTCCTGGCTACTTCTACTTGAAATCTCTTTGGGAAGAGATTTCCCTTAAGTGAACCACAGGAATGATCCTTTAAGATCCCATACAGGTGAAAGAGTTATAGCTACTCCTGCACTTCCTCAGCAAAAGAGACAAACTGAACTGTTGCGGGAGGTATTGCCTTAGCAATTTATGATCATTTTCTCCTTTGTTCTATGCTTCAGGAAGACATAAGTAGAGGTCCATGTAAGAAATTAGCTCCTTCAAGATGCTGTCTCCTAATCTCCAATTGATATTTTTGGTGGGGTTTTGCTGTTGTTGTTGTGTCTTTGTTTGTTTGTTTTTGGTTTTTTTTTTCTTCTCAGTTTTCTTTATTACAATTTTTAATTTGTTTTGCCTAAGACTGGAACACAACTGACCAGCTCACTTTTCATTTTCAGTTCAAATACAGGCTGAGTGTAAGTCGTCTTCCATTTTGGGGGGGGTACTAATTCTCAAAAGCTTATGAAAATCAAACTCTGAGAAAACTTCCAACTTCTCTCTCTGAAAACTCACAGGTGGAAATTACAGAAATGTTCTTGCATTGCTTTGAGGAACAGCAATATGAACAGTTATGTTATTATTAGCAGTGATGAAGTCCTGTTGTGGGGAGTCCAGAAATCTTCTAACCATGGATTTGCCACCAGCAAGGAAAGATCCTTTCCAAGAACAGGTATTCCTCCCTCCTTTCCACATTCCCATCCACTCTTCTATCACCCTGTCCTTTCTCACTCGTGCTGGGTGATAAATCAGTTCTCTTACGGACAGTGCTCCAAATAAGAGGAGAAATCTTTCTGGTGTAACAGTGGGAGGACAAGTAACATGGAGAGGAGAAGAAAAAATTACAAGAAAATATACTGTGGAAATGGTAACAGGCAAATGGTTACTCATAAAAAGCTTTTATGCTATTTGCTTCCCTTTAGCTGCTGTTATATATGCTTGTGCGTCATTACTGCTTAAAGACAGTTGGTGTATCTGTGCAACTTGGAGTTCTATTCCAAACTTCTGTTTTGGAAAGTCTGGATCTTGGATATATAGTAAAATTTTCAATTCAGCTACAATTCACAATTTTTACTCACTGCTAAATTATTTATCCCCATTACTTGGCTCACAGAATCTTTTTACTTAGGCTGTACTTGGAAGCAAATGAAATCAAAGACAAATATTGTATTGAGACTGATTTTTTTGTGTGTGCCAATCACAATTACAACTAAATCACTAAATCATAATAATCTGTAAGCAGGGTCCCACTACCCTTCAGCTGAGGCATGATAGTCCTCTATTTGTCAGAATTGGTTAGAACATCCTATCTTTGCAGCAACAGTTTTAGGTTTCTTTTTCCTCAGAAACCTGGCATCTATATAACTGCAAGCCATTTCAGCAGGCTCAGCAGGAAGCACCAGGAGCATATGTTGCTCCTGTTGAAGTCTTCACAATTATTCAGCTGTTTGCCTCACACATTATACAGTTTTCTCTCTCTGAACAAATAACGCAGTAGAGATCATCTTCTGTTACTCAAACTTAAGGGGACAATATACTTTTATGGTGGGGGAGCTGAGTTTTCTAATAGCTGCATGGTAACTATGATGCTTGTTTTGTGCATGAGTTAGTTTGGAGAGACCATTACACAACCTGAGGCTCCTCTGTAATAGTATGGTGTCAGTTTAGAATGTAATTCGGAGAAAAACTTGAGGATTATATCAATTTTCTCAGCCATTCCAAACAGAAAATTGAGAATGTTGAAGCAATGATACTGAAATGAGGCACTTTGACTGTGCACTATTCTTCAGCAACTGACAGATGTGTTCCTGTGGTTTAATGAACTGGCACTCGATGTAATTTTTCTGGGGCTATGCCTCTTTATGCCACCACACCAAAAAAAAAAAAAAAAAAAAAAGAAAAAACAGCAAAACAAATTAGTGAAAGTCTAAGAAGCAGTTTTTCAATCCCTGCAATAATGTGGAGGTTTTAAAATATTAGAATTGGGCTGGAACCTCACATTTTCAGAACACTTTTCAAACAGAAAATAGCAAAAAGAAAATTTCATGTAAGCAACATAATTTTCACTTTAATATCAACATCAGTGAGAAACTATCTTTTATGTTTGCCTAAATAGTTCTTAAATGAAGTACCTTAAAAAATTCTATATCGGCCCACAAACATTTTTCTTTGGAAATACCATAACATTTTTTCTGACCTTCACAGCAAACCAGAAATTTGTTTCAGCAAAACACGTTTAACAAATGCACAATAGTATGTACCAAAGTGGAATTAAACCATTATTCTAATCATACTGGGGCAGTTGTTCCTGCTACCATATGTGCCATTTACTAGAGTGTTTTAGAAAAACAAACTGAAGTTGCATTGTTCATGGAAGATTCTTTTCCCCCTCATTTGTGTGCTTTGAGAGACTCTAACAACAGTTTGAATGCAGCTATCAGAGTCAAAAACTTCCCCTTTTCCAGTTAATGCCTTCATATCCTTTAATTATAGCTGCTTGAAACAGTGTATAGAGTTTGAGAACACATACATCCAAAGCTCTTAAACATTTAAAACCTGAGCCTACTACATCTAACAGCAGCAGTATCGTGTAAAATACCATCTTGCTGAGCCAAGATTTGTTGTGATGAATATGTTAGGCTGAAAGTAATGACTTCATAGTCAAGTGAAAGGTGTCCCTGCTCATGGCAGGGGAACGGAAGTAGATGATCTTAAGATCCCTTCCAACCTAAACCATTCCGTGATTCTGTGATTCAAATAATGAGGAGACACCATCGGATATAGCTTCTGGCAGCCACACTAAGAACTGCATGATGCATTTAAAAGAAAAAGTGTAACAAGTGGGATAAGCAACATTTCTTTCAGACATGTTACTAATCAGTCTCAGTATAACACTCTTAAAAGTTGTAAGTCCTTCTCATCAACAGATTGAAGCTTTGAAACTGCAGGCAGAGCACTACCAATGTTACTGCCAGAAGATTCTTGTTCTCTAAAAATGGTGCCCTGGCAGACATGTTCATCTGTACTGGTTCACTTTCTGGCTGCAATACATCTGACAACCTGAAAGCACATACCCACTCCAGAAATATCTGCAGAAAAAAAGGAAGAAGCTGCAGAAGTTTAAATAAAAGAGACTATTGCATTACCAATCAAGGATCCACAGCAATAAAAATCTCTTGTGAAGTCAGATTTATCATTACATTTTCTCCAGGTTTTATGCCAGAAGCAAAACACTGAGATTTTGCAAAGCTTTCCTTATAATTAAGTCTATGCATTTTTCAGGTTTCTTAAATATTTACATAGTCATTTAAATATCTGTCAAGTCTTACCTCTTGCTTCTTCTGTGACTGTTTTAGAAAAAACACTGAAGTCGGCTATTCACATCTTGAGTCTTAATTTTGAACCATATATCATTTACAAATGTTAGTGATATACTATATCATTCCTCTATATTTCTAATTTTAGTATGTAATAAAGAAATGCAGTTGATTTGACTCTATCTCACTATGGTATTGCACTTTTTAAAACCCTCTATTTAAACCAAATTCTATCTATTCTACTTTATTTATAAAAATAAAAATCTAACGCAAAAGTAAGTTCAGTTTACATATTTGTCAGGTTTAAGATTTTACTTCACATGTATCAGCATACAGTAATAAAATTCAAATTTAAATGTAAATCCATGAGGTTTACCATTAGTTGCCATGTTCTAAATTCTACAAAAATAAAGAATTTCAGCATCAATAGTTGTCAGTTTGATTTGTGAATGAAAAGTATTATTTTACTGATTTTTGACTAAATCAATATGGTGTAGTTAAAAAATGGTTTAGTTATGTTATAAAAAAGAGGTGGCTTTGTCATAATTCAACCACGTTAAAAGTTCTATTTGAGATTTCTGAACACAATAACATGATGGTAAAAGAGAAAATTTTAACTCTCTAAGTTAGATCAACCTTTTTGCCTCTACCTTGAATTTCTATAATCATAAATGTAAATGTTTGTATTAGTGACAGCAGATAAAAGAATGCAATAACATGGAAACATTTGCCAGTTTCCATCCTACTTCAGTTTCTACGGCCTATGAAAATTTGCCACAGCTGTGATCCTGTTCATTTCACAACTGGGATCCAAGGCATGCTAAGCAATTCAGTCCTGCAGTCCAGTATCTTAGAACACTCTTTTAGGTATGTATGACAAGCAAGAACACAATTTTGAGGAACCCCCACATTTCTTTATCTCTCAGAATAGTGTCAGTATACAGGTGTTCTGCTAAATTTCTCAAGTTTAAAATAAATTTTTTAAAAAGGCAACTTTTCAGATCTTGAAACCTACATTTTCTAACACAGATTACTCATGGGAATTTCTAACTGTGAGAAGAAATTGCTGCTGTAGTAGTCCAGGCACACAGGTGGAAATAACTGATATCACTCTAAAACCCCACAGGCTGCAAGCACTTCTAAGGCAGTCTTCAACATATAACTCTAAAGCCTATAGCAATGGCTATCAGCAAGAGAAAAGATTCAGTGCAGGTATCTGAATTTATTCATCGCCTGTTAAGATTTAATCTCAGAAGACCTTCAGTGCATAGCAACAGTATGTATAAAAATTGTTTGCTCTATTGAATGCGAGATATTTTAAGTTGAAGCTTCAGACTACAGACTTCTGTCCTCCAGGGTATTGTTTTCAGTTACCAACTTGATGGAGATTCTGCTTAAGAAAGGTTTCTTAAATATTTACAATTTTTACAATTGCTTTCTTGCAATTGGAAAGTATTTGCTGGAAGTATAAACAGACATAGAAGTATTTAAGCACACCAATTTCTTAAGTTTTCATAGCCAGTATTTGGTATATTTGGAGACAAAAGAGTTAAGTTACAGCAAGACTTCATAAAAAATATTGCAGCATCTGAGCTACTCATAATAATGACTACTGAGTAGATATTTAAGCATTTTCCTTTAGTTTGATGAGAAGCTTTGCAAAAGCAGACTAATTTAGGCTTTGGAGAGTTAATATTCAGTTATTTATGAAAGAAAAGACAGGTTGAGATGTTACTATGCCCTTTTCATCAATTACAGATACTTGTTACTAATCTTTTTGTAGGCATTTAGGACCTCTTCAGCTGAACTGCTGGAAAGAGCTTTATGTAGGAGCCCCTTGTCTGAGAGCTAGGCTGAATTATCTTCTGCATCAAATGAGGACCATGTGTGATGGATGCCTGTTCTGCTTTGGTTTGAAGTCTAAGGAGCAGCGATATCCCATCGTGGATACTTCTGCAATAAATAATTGAAAACTCTTTTACTCAGAGAATTTAAATACAGATTTGAAATCTACTGTGAAGTCCCACTCAGACTGTGTTTCGATGTCATGATTTTACATCGAGTATTGAATAATTTTTGTTGCTCCTGAGAGGGAGCTTTCATCAACTTGTATTTCTTTGCATTTAGATGCTTAGTCAGAATGAATCTCATGCAGTTTTAATCGTCTAATAGTTAATTGTGCAACCAAACAGAACACCCACCCACTCTGGAAATAAGCATTTAAGAAAATGGGTTAAAGTGCCCTCCAGAACTGCCTTTCTTGTTTGACTAACTTAGATTACATAAGGTAACGTGTAAAGAACTAGCATTTTGCAAGACAAATCCCAACTAAGAAAAAGGATGAGTCTTCTGCTAATCTTGAATTTAAACAGAATTCAGTGAACAAGCATCCCTTTTGTCAAGCCTTGGATAAACACTGTGGTGCATTTCCACTGGAGAATGGTTTCCCTTCACTATTCAGCTCCTGTCCCCATGTACTTCAGTCAATCCTTGTGCTGCTCGCTTACAAAACCTGACATTCCTTCAGCCACCAGTCCATTCACTCCACCCGTCCTGATTATTCTCAGCTGCCTGTATTATTGTCCTTCTCTTACTCTGTCATCATTCCAGTGCTCTTTAATTACATTTCCTGCAGGCTTGCATAACAACTTTGCAGTCCTCAGATGTAGCCTATTGGTACTATAAAACAGTATCTCACATACTATCTACACTTTAGGCAGCTGCTATGGGGATAAAGACTGGCAGCAGAACAAAAATTCAGTTGTTATGTTTTCTTACAGTTATTACAAGGACTGACCATAGCTATGAGAATATACATCGTTTGGATTAATTCACATGTGTTTCATGTTACTGGTAAAGAGAAGATTATGCAAAAAGATTTCAAGACAAATGCAATGATAAATAAGGTAAATAAAAATAAATGTAATAATCTTTAAATAATTTCACTATGAGTTAGTACTGTGTCTGCATCCACAGTAGGAAATTTTTAAGAGGAAATTTTTGGACCTGGACAAGATAGAACAACTCATGACAGAGTACACCTGTGAAAACAGAGCAGGTATTTTTTAGGAAGGAACAGTGGGAGGACTATTTCAACTGTAACCAAAAGGTAAGGGAAAGCAAGAATGCTTTTCAAGGCAAAGGAACAACTACTTATTTAAGCACATAAAAGTTCCAATAGTAACTTTTTACAATATTAAAAGCTGAAAAAAACCTTTATACTAACTTTTCCATTTGCCTTGTCCACTGTCTCTTCCTGCTGTGTCTCATTTTAATGATCCCATCACACTACAAAAAGTAGGGCATGATGAGGAAAAGAAATAGTGGATTTCACTTAGTGTAACTAGTAGGAAAAAATACTACTGTATCATAGAAAATTAAAATTGTTTCAATTTTTCACTTACCTGTAAGACAAAAAAGGGACTTTTGATGGTCAGAAGAGAAAACATGGGTTCAAGAGCTTTGAATTGATAAAGGTTATAATTTTACAATGCGTCACTGTCAAAGTAAACCAATGCAATTTCCTGGAGACATACTACTTTGTTCTACAAGCTATGTAGACAACAGCTGAAACAAGATTTTCAACAGATGAAAATCTGTAATTTGCTCACTACTCTAATTAAAGGTGTTTCTTCTGGACCTAATAAGAACTGGAGCACCACAGATTAGAACTAATCAGCTAGCTAATGGACTGATTGATGCCATGAACAGGACATGGACAATTGGCTTCTGGAGGAGGATTTTAATCTGAAGAAGGTTTACCCAAAAACAGCACTCTACCCTCAGCCTTGAATATAGCTAGTTCCTTAATCACAAACTATTTAGAACTGATTGGCTTCATTGGCAGATGAAGGACATTAAGGGTTTTGCTTCTTTAGTAGGCTTGCTGTACATGTCCCATTGGCAGCACTCTTAGAGCTGTACATATCCCATCCTCACCAGGACATCAGGGCAAAACTGTGACAATCACAACCTTTAAGAAAAGTTTCCTCATTGACAGTCCCTTTCAAATACAGAGAATCAATTTGTTCTGCCTGCTCCCTCTGCATGAATCAGGACAATTACCTGCAAAGAGGGGAGGTGAGAGGTGGAAGAGACTTGTTTGGAGATGGTATTTTGGATTTGGCAGGTAGAAGATATGCTGTCAGAGATTTTTCTGCAAATTTGAGAATTTTCTTGGCTGAGATGTGCTAAATTAGATAGTGCTGAACAAGATGCTCATGACTAAGGAACAAACAACACCCAGAAAAGGGTAAAGGTCCCTACAATACGACATATGCATCTAATATTAAAAAAACAGTCAAAACATCCTTAACTGCATAAACACCTTTAAATCTCAAAACTTTACTAAAATATCTGAAGTTCTATTATTTCCCACACCTAAGAACAGAGCCCTCTTGAGGATTTGAGAGCCTTTCCCCTCTGCCAAGGGCCATCTATAATTCAAGGTAAAAACAAATTCAATTCCTTTTAGGGGATGAATCCAGCAAATACATCTGAGTACATCAAATTTACACTGAGGTTAGCCCAAAATATAGATAACTGATACTCATCTTTTCCTTAAAAGTCTTAGTGATTAAGCATTTTCTCAGGAATCAAATCTCTCCTTTAGATGCTAGTTCACTAGCACTAATAATACTATAAATATGCAAACTACTGTTAAAGTACAGAGTTCTCTTGATAGGAAGTACTCATATTGTCACAATTTACATATCTATATCAGCAAAGCCCCTGGCAGAAATTGTTACGAGCACAGTGAGGCTTCAAACTTGCAACTCCCTGAACAATCCTACAAGAGTATTCTGAGCCTTAAGTTTCCATAAGTGATTTCTACTGCAATAGGTACCCTCACAAAAAAGCAAATTTTTAACAGTTTGTACATATCACTGTAACACTGAAACAGTGGGCACCTGCTTGGTTGTTCTCATGCATTCTGAAATCAAATGAAAAGGACAGTAATTTTTAGGTATTCTGATTCTTGTATTGAAAGAAAAGACCACCTGGGATATTCACTATGTTATCATAAGCCTACTATGGTAATCTAAGGTTGGTCAAAAGTAATTTTTCACCGTTCCTCAACAAAATTGAAATGCTCCCATTATAAATACAGTTTTGAAGAAATGTAAACTGCTCTGCTGAATGTCACAATCTTGTGCAGTTCATATTCCATTTTATCAAATGCATTTTGATCTCGTTTTACCAAGGCTGTATCATTTTTCTTTACTCCTATATCTTGTTATAGATATCCTTTAGCATACAGACTAATGGGAAAAGCCTTAAAATCATTTAAGTGTTTTACTAGTACATTAGATGTGTAAATGTTTTGAACTCCTCTGTATAAGAAATATAAACTGCAGTAAGTTCAGTTAAGGCCACCAAGACATTCATAGGGTTGGAACATATCAAAGAGTCATAGATCCGTAGAATTATAGAATGGTAAGGGTTGGAAAAGAACTTCAGATCATCTAGTTCCAACTCCCCTGTTATGGGCAGGTATACCTTACACTAAACCATGCCACTCAAGGCTCTGTCCAACCTGGTTTTGAACTCTGCCAGGGATAGAGCATGCCCTGTGAGGAAAGGCTGAGGGAAATGTGTTTATTCAGTCTTGAGAAGAAATGGCTTTGGGATCAAGTACCCCATATGGAAAACTCCAGTACCTACAGGAAGATGAGCCAGGTTCTTTATAATGGTGTATGATGTAAGGACAGAACATAATGGACATAACTTGAAATGAGGTTTTGGGGTGATGAAAGCTTTTTTTCCAGTGAGGATGTTCAGGCAGCAGAACAGGCTGCTCAGGGAAAATATGCTCTCTCTCTCCATCCCTGGAGTTTTTCAGAACCTGGCTGGGTACACCTAGATGCAACCTCAAATTGACCCTGTTTTGAGCAATATTTTGAACTAGAGACCTGAGTTCCCTTTCAAAATGAAATATCCCATGATATTATTTTGGTGAAGTGGCATCTCTTCCAAAGCTACTGAACAATCTCAAGTGATTATGTACATAATCCTGTGTACAGGTGCATGTGAACATGCAGGTGAGCATGTGGGAATCCCCAACAGTCTAGATTGAGCTTGTTCAGGAGGCAGCTACGGGAACATCCCAGGTGAAGAATTACCCTGCTTTTGACCTGTCTCCAGACCCAAATGGCAGGTTTGGATAACAAGAGTTATGACAACAGGGCCTTCTGTTGATTTCTCTCTCAATCCTTAGATAAGTAAGAACAGTCCAAGGCAAACATTAAAACCAGGTGGATTTGCATGAAAACTATTACTATCATGCAAGATAACCCACATCTTTAAGGACATGTTAAAAGATAGTAATCCAATATCCTTAGTGTTGCCATTGGATTGGAAGCTTTTTATTGTAACTATTATGTCACTTATAGTGAAAAATAAATAAGACTTTTTGACTCATTTTCAAGAGGTTGAAGTTCTGTGAGAGTGGGAGGAAAAAAATAACTTTACTGATGGGAAGTGGTAGTGAGAACCTCTGTTCCTTTTAAAATATGTTTCAAATATTTCAATCAGTGGAGGGCTCACTCACTGTGAACTCAGTGGTTATCAAAGTTTTAAGAAACAGAATGAGAAACCACAATGTACTTTGGTAAGAACATTTTTAAACCAGCCTAATGATCTGCAAGTGATCTGTTTCATGACTGAGAACACTGGGAGCTCTTAGCGCTGACTTTTTCTGCTTGTCTAGATTAATCTAGTTCCAATGGAAGTTGAGAAAGGATGATTTACAGCCCCTCCAATTTTATCTCAAAATCTGGTGTAATATGAGAGTGCGAGAGGGACAAGTACAAGAATTTTATTCTTTTTAAGACAAATTGCACTATTTTTGGTTACAGTAGACTGATTGAGTCCTTACAGTAGACCAATTCTGACATACTTGTTTTTAGTAAAATAAAGAAAAAAAAGAGCACTGAAGGGGTAGAAATTCAAACATAACTCAGCTCATGTAGCACAGGGAAGCTGTGGTCAGCCTTTTATTTTAACATTCTCCAGTCCCATGAGTACATGCACTTAGTTACACTAACTTAATTAGTACTATATAATATCTGATACATAATTCACAAGATTACTATAATTACAAACAATACAAACAATATTTTGTAAATTATGTTTCCCAAAAGCAATGTTAAAGCATAAAATAGATCTGATAACATTCAGAAAGAGCAAAAGAAAGAGGTGAGAGTGACACACAGTAACACAGTAATTACTATTCAGGATGGAGAATAACAAGAGACTTTTTTCTAGCTGTAATCAGTGTGTAATTATGGCCCGACAAACAAGGCAACACATAAAGAAAAAGCTAGAAACTAGTGCCTTGCTCTATGCTATATATTTGTGGCCTCATCAGACTTTGTATCTTGACATTATGGACAATTGGAAATCTACATTTTTTTGGCTGCAGCTCACTTCACCAGTAGTATCATTCAGAAGAACATGTTAATGCTATGGAGAGGCCAGTTTACAAAAAAAAAAAAAAATCCACCATGGCAAATGATAAATACAAATGTAGATTTACTTACTTATGTATTATAAAAAAGGCAAGACATGGGGAGAAAGTGATTCCATTCTTTTGCATATGAAATAATTCAATAGCAAACAAAAAGTAAAATATTTTTTCTCAAAATTTAATAATAAACATGTATCACAGCTTCTTAACATGAAAAAGGCATCCCGGTATCTTCTTTTGTGATTTTAATCTCTTAATGTCTTGACTTCAAAACAGCCTTGTCAAACAAAGAAGGGCAGAAATTTTATCAACAGCTCCCTCAGATTAAAAAAAAATAAAATAAATCAGAATACTATTTTCTCCGTTGATTTCTATATATTACTTTGTTAGAACATTGAAGGAAAACAAGGGAAATCTCAGTGAAATCCAAGTGATGCCATACTATATTGATCGGTGGAAGATGTGGCCAATAACAGTTGTGGAGAGATGTGATAGAAGATTATTTGCTTCTTTTGGTGAATAAACCTATTACCCTTATTATTTATCATAATTATTCAATATAAAAAATAGAACCAAACAAAATGTGTTCTACATAAAGAGCATTAAAACTGGATATTTTGATTATTGGCTAAACAGTTGGCTTTATTACACATTTTTCCACCACTGTAAAGAATCCTCTTGTTAGAAATGAAAAGATACAAAGATACAAATGGCACTATCTGCAGAAGACTGATTCTTTCTCAAAAGTGATCTCAAAAGGTGAAAATTAACTGTACATGATACACATGCACACTCTGAGTGAATCATATATACTGAATTTTTACTTTTTACTCTTTCTTGTCTTGGAGGAATTTGCATTTTATTAAAGCTTCAGAATCTGTGACCCATACCTTTACCATGTATTTTTTGGGTAGGAATTATTTTATGGAACAGGTTATTCTTTAATAAATCCCTCATGAATCAACGAAGCAGCTTTGCATAGGGAGTAATAACAGAATTTGACCTGTATTCATTTTACATTATTTGTGCTAGAGCTTTCTGGAAATAATTATTGATATGTTATTTGCTTATAAGAACTGAATATACAGCTAGTTGTGAGAAGAACCATGATAAGAACTGCCAGCGTGGAAGGGTTGTTTCATACTTAAAATACATGTCTGCAATGACATGGCAAATGTAAGTGAGGGTCAGGCTGTGCATATAATATATAGTTACCATTGCAAAATTACAAAATAGGTCTAGAGTGACTTCTGGCAGTGTAGGGAAGAAGTGGGTTGCAGTTAATCAGCGTAATCTTGGAGACCAGACAGTCATGATTCGATGCTTACTACATTTGAAGGAAAGTCTTTGAAAAACTGTGCCAGGATCTGTGACATGAGGGTGTGAAGAGTTAATTCAAGACAGCATAACCAAGAGAAACCAAATACTCTCATCAACTGTGTAATCTAAAATGAATTTTTTCTGCCCCAGGACGGATGACTTATGCCATGGAAAGAGAAGTCAGAAAGAGGGACAGAAATCTTGCAGAGCCCTGAAATGCCAGGATTGTTCTTAATACTGCCACCAAAAGACAAAAAGGATGGAAACATCATCTGCTATAACCACAAGTGACTTCATCCATTTGTTGGTAGAAGCTACTGTTTCTTATAGCAGTAAGGGGAGCTGGGAGCAACCAGCTCATCTCTCCAGGCACCCGTGGGGAGGAGACATGACAAAGTCTGCAAACAACAGCTGATTATGCCTAGGTCAAATCCGGCCTTATCTTGCCCTTGATTCATTTAGACAGTTTTCAAGTGGAAATTCACAAAACCATTTCAGGTAGCTAAATAGGAACAATAGGAGCACTGTGGTTTAAATGGCTGAAGAGGCCTTCTTTGAAACACAGACTTTTTAGGCATAAATGAGAGATATGACAGAAAGATCTATGACACTTAATAGTCCTATCAGTCCTATCAACTCATGCTCCTGTCAGTACTTAACTGGTCTAGTGTACCCATTGGCATCACTTCTGCCTTCATAGGACTGGAGACTGATTTTTGTTTTATCCAAGACAAGGTGGTCAATTACTAACTCAAAAGTCATTACAGTTATCACTAAACGGACCCAATGGCCCTTAAGTCACCAGAATATTAATAGCCTTTAATTTCTAGACCACTCAGAATCTCCTTTGGCAGCATCACACACACAATGAATAAAATTAATGTCAAGATTCGTCTTTTTTTTTGCGGCTTTTTTTTTTCCTGTGTTTTTTTTTTTTTTTTTTTAACTCCACAGCTGATAGAGGCAGCAGAAACAACTCAAAATATAAGAAATAGAATAAAATGAGAGCTGATGGCTTGTTTTGTTGTTTTTGTTTTGTTTTGTAATTCTAGTGTCCCTGATAGTAGAATCAAAGCATCTTACTATGTTATTTCTCTTTGTTCTAGACTTTGCTTGAAGGAAAACTGTAATCCAAGGAGCTTAACCTTTTATTCTTTTAAGTAAGATTTTGTTCCAATTTAAAAAGACAGATTCATCCCAGCGTACAACCACAATAACAAAAGTTACTGTGGATATCATTAGCACTGATAAGAACAGAAATCATAAATTTGCTGCGTATTATCCCACGGATGCCAGGAAAACAGCACATTAAGCAAAGTTACCATTTCTGCTATGAGGAGACACAAACTCTTCATCAGGGAAGAGTTTCAGAACATGCCTCTGCTGTACTGCTGTTTAAGTGCATTAAGTGCTCAGGCAAGCACTGTTTTGATCTGAGCCCTTATAATTCATCAGAGCACAGACTCTCAAAAGAGAAAGTCTGTTTAGTCTAACTCTATCATCATAATGACAGTAGAAAGAAAAAATAGCCTGTGGCTCTATGTGAGTTAATTATCTACTTTTTTTTATTTTCCCTGGGACACTGTCTTGAACTGCTAGCACATTAACCTTGCATACTGTTCTCTTAGACCTGCAAAGCATGAGATTACTACTAGTCTCAACTGGTTAGTGTCAAGTTCCCAGCTCTCCAGGGTTATTCAGGGTCATTTCTCATTGCCTGGAAGATTAATTTCCCTCTTAGGGACAGGGTACATTTAAGTGTACAAACACTTGAATTAAGTGGAGGAACATATTTTGAATGGAGAAAATCTAGGTGAAACAAATCTACTGTTTGCCCTGATGAAAGTGAAATAGTAACAGTGGACAAGATTATTTTTTCACTGAAGTATTTATTAATTCTTCTTCTCAAGCTATATCCAAAGCACCTATTTTAATGAAAAGGACTAGGACTTTCCAACTATACAGCTTGGTTTACCAATACCATAAATGTCATAAAGGTTCATTTTTATTTAAATATAATATAATTATATTTACAAGGGGTGAATCTTCATGCACTGTAAGTTGCCTGTATTTATGTCTTCCTTGCAACTCAGTATAAAGCTACTCTTCTTGTAGGATAATGATTCAACAAGCTGTGTCAAATGCAAATGCAGAAAATATTTAGCAGAATATTTTAAGTACAAAACAAAGATTAAAAACCAGCTTCAGCTAGATCTTTTCATTTAAGCATTTACTCGTTACTTTTCACTGACATTAGAAAATTGAAATTATTCAAAACATTTACATTTTGGTTCTTGGCATAAACATTATACTGTTGAAAGAAGTACTGATTCATTAAATTATTTGGAAGTGTTACCATATAGCTTCACTGGAAATACTACATTGATTTTTTTACTCTTTCAGTTCTGAGGGATTGCTTAGGTTTGCATTTTAGTAGACATTTCCTGATAATTAAACTGTTAATTAAACAATTGTGATAAAACTCCAGTTAATTAAATTATAATTTTTGTAAGACAGCTACAATGTATTACTATTACAAAATAAGTATCTTTCCTGAGCAGGACACAGAGAATTTGCATTCAGCTTTATTTCAGATTCCTCAGCTTTTTCAGTCTAAGTGCCTGTTTCTTGAAACCAATATGGAAGTCGCTGATAACTGATAAGCACAAGAGCCAAAAGCTTTTTAATCACTATACAGTCTACAGAACACTGTCTTTCATCAGAAGCCATCATCTTTGTCAACCTGTCCCAGAAAAAATTTCTTAAGACATCTGACCTTAAGACTCAAAAGAAGAAAGTGATAAACCACCAAAAGATATGGACAGTGGTTTACAGTATACCCTAATAAAGATGCCTTTGGAAATTTTAGGGATGCTGCTTCCAAGCTTTCACAGCGCTTATCTGCCATAGGGTTTCTGGAAAATACAATAAAACTAGTATGACCTTTCAGTAAAATTTAAGCTCTTCAAGTTGCCCAGTGAAATGTCTGGTTGCAATCAGCCACACAGGACCAAGGCAGAAAGTGTAAGGCTGGCTGAAAATTTGACCCTCTAGTTTTGGGTTAAAAAAAAAAAAAATAGTCTTCATTAGGAAGAACTTGTAAAAAACAAATTATGCAAGTCTCAGTCATACCTAATTACTGCATGAAATCTATGGTGATTTAAAATAAACTGTATCAAGATCACAGCCAACCTAGTATAGTTGTTTTGTAATGATGCATGGGACATAGTTGGGAATCCTGCAGAAACACAGAAGATACACAAAACAGTACTCACTGACCATTTGCTTCAGGTAATCACTGTGCAATAGAATTATCACCTTTTAAGAAGCATTCTAATAAGATTATTTACTTACCAAGATGCTTGTATTATTGCTTTAGGTGAGCTGCTTCTTGTTAAGACATTTTACAGCTCTTAGCATCTAACTTAATGCTGCTTGTAGGAAGAGACCAATCCAACTAAGTCCTTTTAGTCTTCAGCAGGCTTAACAGGTGAAACAGAGATGTCTACTTCATTGTACACAGCTCCACAGTGCTAATAACTTGATAATACATTTATCAAATTTGAATACATGCATTTGATTTCCATTACAGTATACAGAAGACTAAGATGTCTGAGTTGCTAGAGTAAATTTACACAGATCTGCATCTATATAATTGGAAAGACAGGTATATATGCACTCATACATAAAACCAGAGTTTTAAAGCAGGAGATGGATTTGATTTATTTTAAGTCAGTTTAAAATACTTTATTTTTTTAATAGATAGCTGGAGTTTCTCAAAAGGTTTTCTTAAAGGAACATCATATATAATCTTATACTTTCCTTAAATAATCCAATGATCAATGCTGACCATAATTTTGATATGAAGGAATGAATTCAATACTTAGGAAACATGCTGAATTTTTCTTCTCTGCAAAAGCATGTAATTTGGATATTTAATTCCAGGCTCAGATGTTGATTTCAATTGCACACTTTTTGAATCTAAAATAATGATATTGAAGCAGATTTCTTGCAGATATATTTATATTAGTAAATGAAACAGGGATGGCTTTCTAGCCTAAACGTTAATGTGTAGTCATCCATACTATTAAATATTTATCCTGGGCTAATAATGCCTGGTCCTGTGGGGTACCATATCATGTTGGGATGCAGCCACCCTCCTGTGGGAGGGTACAAAAGTTAAGCTGTATTGATGTAAGTCACCACACAGCAACATCTTGACCTGTTGCCTTTAGCTATTCATGACTGCTGCTGTCAGGACCTGACTAGCTTCTCCTGGGTCCATCCTGTCCCAGAGGCCCAGAAGCCTCATTTTGGCTCAGCTTCCATCCTCATTGTTTCTGTAGTGGTGCCTGAAACACACCTAGTGACTGCACTTCCAGGACTGACCTTGAACAGTACCCCAGTGCCTTGGAAGATGTAACTCGTGACTGTAACCCCTTGGCTCTGCTCACAGTGCTTGGGGACTGTGGGACAGCAGAAGCATCAGGGCTAGTCCTGCTCCTCCCCAGAAATTTATTCTAGATATGTTCCTAGCAGAAACCCTATCTATATCTATCTATCTACCTATCTATCTACCTATCTATCCATCTTCATATATACACACACACATACTATTCTTATCTACAGGTGGCGTAGAATGAAAGTTACCATCATGAAACTTATTTTACACCTTCTAAACAACTCTTCAGTAGAAATACAGTAGCAATTGCCTTTCAGAAACTGAGCAATGATGCGATTTCACCTCTTTAGTCTTCCCATTCTGAAAAGTTTAATTTTAACTAAAGTACACTTCAGAAAAGATGACTGTATCCCTACTAGACTTCCTGAGTTTAGCTGATTTACTAGCTGTACTTTAGCTAGCCTTTGTATGACACACATCTCATCTAACAGCTTCAGTAAAATAAACAGCAATCCCATCCATTTACACACTTTAATGTCAATAACCCATTCAGCAGACAGTTCAGCTGTTATTGAATTGTTGCTGAAATGTTTTCAGCTTTGATTCCTACAAATCTTTTGATTATATTTTTGGGTTATTTCTCTATTCCAAACAGAAAAAGATAAAAAGAAAGTCGATATTTTTTAAGAAATTTCTAATTATTAAGTGCTAAGAATAGCATTGCTAAGATATGTTCTCAGAACCCTGTCATCTTTCACTCAGCTCTAAAGTAAAATTTTTCACTCATTAAAACCCAAGAAGCTCCCTATTAGATCCTGTAAGTCAACCTCTTGGTCATAAAATAAGCTGAATTTAAAAATAATGAGCTACTGATGCAGGATTAATGTATGATTACCTTTGTGAACTTGATAATAACAGCTCTGACACAGACTTGCCAGAATTAATGGGCCATACGGAAGTGACACAGAGAGGGCAGTCACTGCTCAATTATTTTCATTAGAACTTTTTATTTAATGATGGAGTGTCATGTAATGCTATGCTTCACTTTCACTTGAGATTTGGAGAATATGGCTGTCAAAGCCAAAGTATCATGGTTCTTCCTCCTTTATACTACAGTGTTAGTTTATATTGTTTTTTTTAATGCAGCACATTTGAGAGATTGTGATGGGTGCAGGGAAGCAAAAGAATTTGTTATCAAAGAAAAAACTAAAACAAAACAACAAATTGCACACAGATGTAAAAATTTCACTGTATTGCCGGAATAAATAAATAAATAAACCAATGTTTATTTTTGTAAGACCAGAATGAGCCAAAATGCATTATAGATATCAGTGGTACAAGGCTAAGGGCATCCACTCTATCAAATCAGGAAACATACATAGGCTGGTCTTCAGGGGTGAGTATTTTAAGTTCAGCTGTCTTTACTCAACACGGATATTACACTGTTTGGTTTTGATTCATCTCAAGTACAAAGTCAAAAGAAGACACTTAATGAAAAAATCAAACCCTCTGTATTTCTTTACTTCCATGACTTAGACTTCATGGTAAAATGAAAAAGCAGTGAATATCAGAAAAAAAAAAACAGAGAATATTCTGAATTACAATTGCAGCATTCATCATAAACCCTCCATGGTATCTGACATATTCTCAGAATAGCCCACCTCCCTTCCCCAGTAACAAATTTCTTTCGTTCAGTGGTCTAGATTAATTCAGACATGGTACTCTGAAGGCTGAAATAAATTTAGGAAAAGATATATACATATATTTATACACATTTGAATTCTGTTTCCTTCTGAACTCTTTCATAGGAATACGGACTTTTAAAAGGACAGCCTCATAACCTGCCTTTTTGGAACAGGGTTATGTATAAAAATTCCAGTCCTGTAAAATCAGTGTTGTAACAACAGAAACAAGGTGAGTGCTAAGTGGGAGGGGGGAGGTGGGGGGGGGGGGGGTGGAGTTGTGCACTGAAGTGCTGAATTGTTTTCCTTTTTTCCTTCCCTATATCATATTCCCATCTTGTATAACTTATTCAGACTGACACAAACTATGATAAACAAAGGCAATTAAAAAACCAAGATTTAGATAGCTGAGCTGCTCTCATAAACCCCTATGGCTGCACTGGTTTTCCAGAACCCCTGATCTGGTGAAATCTTGTTGTTTTCCCCCTGTTTTGGTGCTCAGAGAATCAGGAATAACCTGGTTCACTTCCTTATCCTCAAGTGTTCATGGCAGTGTTCAAGGCCGGGTTGGACATAGCCTTGGGTGACATGGTTTAGTGGGAGATGTCCCTGCCCATGGCAGGGGGGTTGGAACTAGATGATCTTAAAGTCCTTTCCAACCCTAACTATTCTATGATTCTGTGATTCTAAGTAAGGCACTGTTAGCAAAGTATCATCATAAAGATTCTATAGGATGGACCCATAAGCTGCTGGCTGAGTTGAATTTATGTCTGCTTTCTATTGCAGAGCAGTGATAGAGCCTGAGGTAGACAAAAGTTCTTGCAAATATCTCTAGTGCCATCTATTCAGCTTTGATTGTGGAAGAAAAAAGCTCAGCCCCACTTAACTAAATTACACTGAACACTAATAGGTGAATATGCTGTCAATGTTAAATGGAGTGCTATGCAGAGATAATATTCTCTTCCATTGCAAAGATCCAGAGCCAATCAAAACAATTAACTAAGCTATTAACCATACTGAATGAACATTGTTTATCACTCTTCCCAAAAGAATTTTTCATTTTTCTATGATGATGAAAGAAGGAAATACATTATCTTATGTGTGGCAAATGAAAATTATGAAGATCCTAGAACCATCTCTGAAGAGCTGTGTAGGAGAGCTAATAGTAAAGGAATTACAAAGTGTAGACATGTTGGCACCAAATGTGTCAGCCTTACACTATTCACAGGGGTGGCTGCAGAGAAGCTCTAGAATAGAATTAGTCCTTTCCAACATAAAATAATGCAATTTTTCACCCTTCTTCTTTAGTAAAATGCTAAGAAAATGTGCTTTTCTCACATTCTGTCTGTATTAGACAGCAAATATAGTGTGATAGCTCTGGTCCTCTCACTTTAAGGAGCTCAGTTAGAGGACCCTATTTCTGCCAAATGACAGTGATAACCATCAATTAATTATTTATTAAAGTGTGTAGGAACTCTCAAATTCTTTAACATACATGTAGCAATCAAGTTTTGTAAATCATAGACCCATATGAAAGTCTAGAGCAAGTGCACAATTTGGTGAGGTTACAAGAAGCTCAGCTACCATGTCATTTGAACTGCAAAAGACAGAACCAGTCAGCTTGTTCACATCTCTGACAAATCAGTGCTGTGCCTGACACTAGTATCTGAAGAGGAGGCTCTTTGCATGCTTACTATTTATCTTTTCTTGATCTAATGAAAGACTGGCTTTTTAAGTGGGCACCTCTCCTTAAGCAAGGATTAAATTTCAGTATTATTATTACTATTGTTGTGGTTCAGTGATGCAATGTGACCTTGTACTGATTCAAAAGCTGAAGTTATTTTGGGCACAAAATACTGCACAGTGAAAAACACTTTGCCACCACAGCAGTGTAATTCTAGGCACCTTGTGAGCAGCCCCAAGTTAGCAACCCAGTCATCTACCTCCTCTCTTTATCACAGAAAGTAAACATCGAAGAGAGATGCTTCAGAAACCAAATTGACATACAGTCCTTCTCCATTAATCACCTCAATAAACTGTCCAAAGCTATGGATTAAAGGAAAAATGTGAAATCAACCCAACAGAGGTGTCTTTCTGTTCAAGAGCCACCAATCTGCTCTGAAACTTCAGCATAATAGCTGAATTTTCTCATTCATATAGACTGGTATCTGTAAAACTACAGGTAGTTCTGAAAAAGCCTCATGACCAGTTGCTGAGTTGGAAGCAGGATATTCATATCTCAAAGACAGCTCCAAAAATTTCAGACATCAACTACAGAGTTATCGAGTACAATTTTAAATGTGTCTGTTCTGCTTTCATGAAGAATGAAAATTGTAGGTTCTGCAATAACGGATGGAAATAAATGTTGAAAAGCCTGAGACACAACAAAGGAGTCGAATTACTGGAGATTTTTTTTTTTATATGACAAAAAGAAAGGAATCTTGATAATTTATATCATGAATCTAGCCTGTTCCTCTAAGCAACTGTCTCTATTTCAGTGATAGAGGCACTATAAGCAATTCATTACACCACTTTGGTATTAGTCTGTAAGATCATAAGTTCAATCATCAAAGTGAAAAGGAACAAAGATAAAAATGAAAAAAATCCAAGGTCCACAAAATTATGGTAACTTGGAGAAAAAAGATTGCTTTGGTTACATCCTGAAAGTTGAAGTACCTGAAGGTCAAACTAGTAGTGCTGTTACAGATATTGTTGGCAATGGGTAACGGCAGCGCTAATACTGAAGTGCTTTACATTTAGGAAAGCAAAATGAGAAGACTCAAACTCAAAAAAAAACCTAAAAATAGTGTGCTCTTTCTGCATCACTGAATGTGCTGTAACTTTCTGTGTAAAGTGAAGCTCTATGCCCAAAAAAGCATGGCAGTTTCTAAAACTTCTGGATGAAAAAAAGGGTAAGTGTCATTAAATCAAGTCCAGGAAGCATTCTGCTAATATTTAAGACTGTCTCAGTGAAACTGGCAGATCTCTGACGGTCCTTTGCCTTTTCCAGTCTTTATTTAAAATATAAAGCAAAATGATATTTTTTGCACAGATTATACTTTGGCACCCAGCATGCAGTACTTGAGAACATACTGATGATAGCTGGCTCTGTGGAATAGATCAGTCTGGAGCATTTGGGGAATAAATCTGACAGTTCATCAGTAGAGACTGCTGAAATGAACAGAGACATTAGCAGGATGCTGAAAAGAGGAAGAGAAAGGAAGAAAAACAGGTGGTGAGAGACAAAGTGCAGCAGAAGTAGTGGAAGAAGGAAGAAGAAATTGAATTTTACTGTGAGGCTAAAGAGCGAACAGAAGAGTAGCAAGGGTAAAGTTGATGGTGGGAGAGTCTTGAGTATCATGATTTCCAGACATTTAGGATTTCTGTGCTCCTACAATTTTCTCTATTGAGAGTGACTCTTTTCATCTTAAAACCTGATTTGTACTGTTACTTTATCTTTCAGGTTACAATATTGTTTTTAAGTTCCAGATATCAGGACTTAAAACCAGCCCAAAATACTTGGTTGCATAAAATGTATGTGTATGTGTATGTGTGTGTGTGTGTGTGTGTATAAAGAATTAGGAATCCCAGAAAGTGAGATAACACTTTGCAAGACCTTAGGTGCCCAGAACGCTAAGCCTCCATAATATGCCCACATTCATGCCTAGGAGGAGGAATCCACATGATCTTAGGCCTTTCAAAACAAAGTTACTTACAAATCCACAGTAGCTACAGAGTCAGATGCCAGAGGCACCAGAAACCAATTAAGAAAGGCTGAGTGTAGGAGTAAACCAGAACTACCCGATGGCATTTCCTTCCATTTTGACCACCCTAGCTTCATCTTCAAGGTTGAACCTTCTAAACCTGTTTTTTTCTTTCAGCACCTGGTGGTGGTGCTGTTGCTCCTCTCTATACAGTAGCTTAATCTTTCCAGGTCTTACCTGGAATGTGAACAACTCCCAAGTTTATTACTAGCACAGCGTTATGGTACTGTTGCTATACTCTTCCAACTCTTCCATGGGCTATTAGCTTAGGTGTCCCTCCTGCTCTTATGCGTGTTCTAAAAACTTAAAAAATCTCCTGGAAAAGGACAGTCATGTTTTAGAGGAAAAAAATTTCAGAAAAAAAAAAAAGAAAAGAAAAATTATAAAAAAAAAGCAGCTTAAATAAGCAAACAAAACCAATAAGATGAGAGCAGAAAGGAACTGAATTGACCAAAGGTGCTGGAGGTGGAAAAAGAAGCCAAACCACCTGGATTTGTGGCAGTGTCACATCCACGTGTTCAGGAAGGTTTACAGACAATTTTGCTCATATTACTAGTCCTATTTAGTTCAGGGAACTAAACGTGCTCATTTAGGTGCCTGTAGAGATACAAAAATATAGTTGTGAATATCTCCCAACCTGCTGAGTTTGTTTTTAGAAACAACGTATATAAATAAGACAAAAGTGGCTGCTAAATCTGAAAGATTCTTGTCAGTGATAAGCACAGCCTAATTTCTGTATAACATTACTGATCCAAATTTTCTGCACTTGATAAGATAACCAACTGTAAGGGAAGAAGTTTATTCATTTGATTTATTATTTGTGATCAGTATCAGGTACACATAGCGGTAGATGAAAAGCTTTCTACAAATGTAAACACAAATGGTGTAGTCTGAAAAAAATTAAAAGATAATCCATAGCAAGAAAAAGAATTTTTAAATGAAAAATGGTGGAGCTATGTAAATTTGTCAAAAGTCTTGCTAATTATTTGATCTTACTTTAAAAAAGCAAACCACAAATATCACAAGGAAACAAACAAACAAACAAAAAAAAAAAAAGAAAAGCAACAAAAGTCTGAGAAAATAACTCAAAAGTTCTTACATTTATGAGCTGAAGGGTAGATAATTAAAATGTATGAACAAAAACAAATTAAGCAGTAGCAAGGGCTTTTTCACAGTTTGCAAATCAAGTCAAAAGTCAAAATAGAGCTTTCTTACTTAAAGAAATAAACACAAAAGTCAAAAGCAAGACCAGATTAACACATGCACTATAGGTCTGAGATTAGGGCATCAGCTTTTGGAGTAACATAATGAGATCAGAATCTCATCTGTGATTAAAAAGGCATGTTTCTCATTCCTGCAGTGGGCAGAAGGGAAGGAGAGCTTAAAAACAGAAATGAGTTATTAATGTCCATGTTTGCAGGTAACTCCAGCGGATTTAAACTGTAGCTCTGAAATATCACCAAAGAGTGAGCAAGGGAAGCAAGCAAAGGTTAAAATGAATTTAACATCTTGGATTCTGTTCTTTGATTGTCACTGACTTGGGTACCATACAGCACAGTACATCTTCCTTTATATTTCTGAATAACAAATGCACCTAGAAATGCTATACTCAATGATCTTGCTTGTGAACCACATCCTCATCACCCCTGCTCTTTTTCTTTGCAGGGGCACATTTACAGTCTTCACAACCTAGACTGTCTTAAAGTTTTAATAAAATCAGGAAAAAATAAAGTCCATGAAGGGTGACAGAAAAATAAAACCTGAGAATTTGGGGCAGAAGAAAAAAAAAAAACCAAAAAACATGTGGATAAAGGAAATAAAACCAGAAGAATAATGACTTTTAAGAAGAGAAAATTGGAATTATTGTAGTTTTCAAAACATTCCATGTTGAGAGAAAGGAGCAAGCAACAAATGTTAGGGTAGCATCCTGAACAGGGACAGACACAATGGTGATGTGAATGGAATGTCTAGGTTCCTGCACAATTGCATCTACATCACCTGAGCACGGGTTTAAGCTTTGGATATGTCAGCATTAATTTGAAGAAAAGAACTGCATCCCTCTGTATTAGTCACACTCATAAATCCATGTTTGTGCAATGACAACCTTCCTTGTTCCTGAACATCAGATGAAAATCATTTCATCTGACATCTCAGCAACTGTATGTCTATGCCACTGCAATTCTTTCCTAAAATGAACTTGCCTGTGAGATCCCTTCTCTGCTACTGCACTATCATTTCATGATTTTTTTTTTCTTTTTCATGTAAAGTGTCTAAAAAAGAATAAGAAAATAGAAATTTAACTGCCACTGATGCCCTTTCTAAGCATTTTCTCATCGTCATGAACATGAGCTTTTAATCTACAATTCAAAAATCTCACAGAGAATCTGCTCCTGAAATTCAGACAAATGAAAAAATAAATAAGCACTGTTCATCCTAAAGCTTGTGATTTTTTTTTTAATGTGATCATTACAGTACAGTTCACCTCTAGATGCAGATATGTAAATATCTTGAATGTAGAAGTATCCATGTGCATGAGATTTCTTACTCCCCTTCAAGTCATGAAACATCCAGTCAAAAAGGTCAATAAAATCTAATACACTTCCTCTCTAAAAAAAAAAAATATGGAATCAGTGACCTAAATAGACCTCCAAACTTTCAATTACCTCTGTTGACTATGAAGAACATCGACAATTAGATGGCCAAACCTGAAACTGAAATTCTGCTTCTGGGGTCTGGAGCACCTCCTGTATGAAGACAGGCTGAGAAAGTTGGGGCTGTTCAGCCTGGGGAAGAGAAGGCTGTGTGGAGACTACATAGCAGCCTTCCAGTATCTAAAGGGAGCCTATAAGGATGCTGGGGAGGGACTGTTCATGAGGGACTGTAATGGGGACAAGGGGTAACGGGTTCAAACTTAAAGAAGGGAAGTTTAGACTGGATCTGAGAAAGAAATTCTTTACTGTAAGGGTGGTGAGGCACTGGAATGGGTTGCCCAGGGAAGTTGTGAATGCTTCATCCCTGGAGGTGCTGAAGCCTAGGTTGGGCAGAACCTCAGGTGACATGGTTTAGTGTAAGGTGTCCCTGCCCATAGCAGGGGGATTGGAACTAGATGATCTTAAGGTCCTTTCCAACCGTTACTATTCTACGATTCAGTTGCCCCACATAGGAATATTGGCTACAGTTGCCACTCTAGAAGGGCACACATCACTCCAGACAGCCATGTACAGATTTCATGGATATCAAATGACCTATATGTGACTATCTTAATTGATTTACACAAGTTCCAAAGACAGATGTTTGTTCTATCTGGTTTTGCAAGGATTTATGAAACATATGGATTTGTTTCCAGCTGGCTATACTGGGTTTTATTCAGGTTGTTGATAAAAATCTTGGTCTCACTGACTGCACCCTGATATCACTTGAAAAATTATTCTGGGTTGTCAAAGAAACCCTCTCTTTGATATATATGGGATGCAAAGAAACTATTGTATGAAGGTATTTCTCAAAGCCTTCCTAAACGGCATTTTGCTGTCTGGAGTGTTGCGAATTGTAAGGATTGTTCAACTTTCTACCAGAAATACTTCAGCTGAAAATTCCTAGGATTGTATTTGTATTTTTCAAACCCTGAGCAATTTAGTAATTCCCAACCATTCTCTGATGGAATACTAAACCCAGAATTACATCTCTGTTTCTTCCATGTTATGAATATTCGCAATATAGTATAAATTCTTGTTAGCTTTTTATTAACAGTCCCTAATAATTCTCATTCTAGTTCTATTCCTCCATTCCTCTGGAACATTTTTTGCATTATTGGTACCAGTCTTCCTATAGATTAGTAACGTCTCACAGGTCCATTTCTCCATATTTTTTCCTTGACAAAAGTCTTCCTTTCTGTGCCCTGACCACTGATAAAACCAGATGGGTCATAGATCAAATGTTTGAGAAATTCTGTTGGTCATATACTTACGCTTTCTTTTGAATACAATGCTTCCTCCCCCTCAATTAGCCAGTTATATAATATAGTAGCTTGATAGTTTTTACAGCTCTTATTAATACCAACATACACCATTTCAAACTCATGATTTCTCTTTTATCATTGTGTCCAAACTTATCCTGACAACCTCAGAGATGAGATCACATACATTTTCTTGATTTAAGGAAAAAAACAACTGAACTCAAACCAAAACTCAACCAAACTCTATTGACTGCTCTCTATTGAGCAGTCAGTAGAGATTTTGTGGGTGTCCTGGGTTCAGCAGCAGCAGTCATTTTTCTCCTTCTTTGTAGCTGGTGTAGTGCTGCATTTTTTTGACTTCTGGCCAGGGAACAGCACTGGTAACACTGATGTTTTTAGTTACTGCTCAAATATTTAGTCTGACCAAGGACTTTCTGAGCCTCATGCTCAGCCAGGAAGGAGGGGAGGAGGGGAGGAAGCAGAGACAGGACACCTGACCCAAACTAACCAAAGAGGTATTCCATACCACAGTACGTCATGCCCAGAATGTAAAAACTGGGGGCAGGGACCCAGAAGAGGGGTTCACTGCTCGGTCAGGGTGGGTATCCATGGTGAGCAGTTGTATTTTCTTCCCTTGTTGTTTCCCTTGTCATTATTATTGGTGATAGCAGTAGTGGGCTTGGTTATACCTTAGTTACTGGACTGTTCTTATCTCAACCTGTGGGAGTTGCGTTCTTTGGATTCTCCTCTTCATCCCCCCGGGAGTGGGGGGAAGAAAGAGAGTGAGTGAACAAACTGAGTTACAGCTGGGCTAAAACACAACAGGGTTAAAGGAAGAACAACAATGGGAGTCTTTATTGTAGGGAGCTCTTACAGACGACATGATCAAGAGGAATCTGTGGATGAAGCACTCTATAAACAGATAGAAACAGCCTCACACTCGCAGGCCCTTGTTCTCATGAGGGATTTCAACCACCCTGATATCTGTTGGAGGGATGGTAGGGTCTGGCACAAGCAATCCAGGAGATTCCTTGATTGTGTGGAAGACAACTTCCTTCTGCAAGTAGTAGAGGAGCTGACAAGCAGAGGTGCCATGCTTGACCTCATCCTCACCAACAGAGAAGGGCTGGTTGGAAATGTGAAGCTCCAGGGAAGTTTTGGTTGCAGTGATCATGAGATAGTCAAGTTCGAGATCCTCAGGACAGTGAGAAGAGCATGCAGTAAGCTCACTGCCCTGGACTTCAAGAGAGCAGACTTTGGCCCATGGCAGGGGTGTTGGAACTGGATGATCTTAAGGTCCTTTCCATCCCTAACTATTCCATGATTCCATGAAACAAGCAATCAAAAAATTCCAAGCCATTAAATCATAACTTTCTTTTCAGATGTTTAGGTAAAACAAATACTTATATGAAAATACACCTCCTTCCACAAAAGCTTCAGCTTTTGTGTAGTCTAGCTGAATCCCAAAGAACTTCAAGAGATATTTAAGTATAATATTCTAAAACATCGTCTACTACTGCTTGTACCTATCATCCCAGAGTTCAACTAGCATTAAGCTGCACAGCAGACAGGTCACACCGGAGCCCCACACAATCCACACAAGGTGTTTTCTACTTATCTCACAATCAGGAGCCGATCTCAGAATCACAGTCTAAACTTCACCAATGGGCTTAATACATCACCTAACTAGGAATATGTTGACGCTACTCTTAATCCAGCAGCCAGTAATTTAAGGCACTGTTGTGGTTTAACCCCAGCTGGCAACTAAGTACCATACAGCTGCTCACTTATTCCTCCCCCCAACTCTCATTTTTCCCAGGATACTTATGGATGTGAATGTTAATTCTGCTTCTTCCTCTGAGAAATACTCCTGTAGGCAGGGAGGAGGAAGGGGCTATGGTAAATACCTGTTGATACAATACTAACAGCACCTGTTTTGACCTCTCTGTCTCTCTTGGGGAAGCTTGTCACTATCTTTAACAAATTAATCAATTATAATTTAAGCAAAATATAGGCAATTAATTAACCATAATTATTCACTAGGCACTTCATTTGCTTCTGTGAACCCTGGATTTATGCCCTGTTCTCTTCCTTTCCAGTGTTCACTTAGACTGCCTACATCTGGCCAAAGAATATATTATAATACAAGTGTTAAAACATCTTAGAATAACCTATAAAATACTGTATACTGATCTAGGCCACTGGTGTTACGTTAAAAAGTCACATAACAAAGGAGAATAAAACTTTATGTCCCTGTGATTTCAGAATTTTAGCAAATCAATTGGCAAACATTTCACAGACTGTGAGATACCTTTCATTCTTGTTCAACCATCATTGCATCACTTTTTTTGAAGTTAGTGATGTGACAATGATATTTGTCCTTGAAAGTATTAATCTTAAGATATGAAGTAATTTATCAATCAAAGAAGTACTTTTAGAAACTTTCTTGAAATTCATACTCAGAATTTTGCACCGGTATTTTTCCCTCTCCTAGTTCACAATACAAAAAGTAGAACTTTATAGTTGAAAATAAGGCAGCAAATTTACAAATTAGATTCTGTGATCTAACAGCCTGGATTTACAGGGAACTTAAAACAGGGATCCAGAAGACTCCTTCTACAGCTTTTCTCTTACATAGACATTTTTTCTGACTGCTATGAGTAACTGAGGATTACTGCCATACCAGAGAATACAAACTACTGTAATGTAATCTCACTGCCTTTGATGTCTATTCTTGTATTTGTACATAGTAAAAACACCACGGGATTTGTGAAGAATGAAATGGTGATGAAAAATACCTTTGTGATAATTATGCATAAAGCTTCCATGTTATAAAACCAGAAAAAGTTCACTAACAGGCCTAAATGTACAGGGAAGTGCATGGAGCAGCTTATTTTAATGTAGAATTTTCTATCAGTATGCTTTTCCAATTCTTTTGTTTTAGTGAGGCTTGTGAGCCTTTTCATGAAAACATTTTTTTCCACAGATTATTCACGGTGTGAAATCCATAGCTGCTTTCCAAAGAAAATTATGAACAATATCAGGCAAAAGTAGTAAGACAATCATATTTTTATATTTTGATTAAGGTACCTCAACAGAATTTCAGTTCAACTATCTCATTTACTTGTGTATGAGCTGAATTCTACAGCCTCTCCCAAAATGTGCTGTGGCCATAAACCTGACAATATATGCAGACTCTACTTATTCACTTAAGAAGATTATGATATTGTCCCATTAGGAACCATATCAGTCTTGGTACTGAGTAAGATTTACTGTTTTGTCAGAAGAAAAGGATGGATGCTCAGCACTGCATCAAAATCTTGTTTTCCTGATGATCAGAGATGGAGCTACAGGTTTCCACCATAAGCATTGAAAAGCTCTAAAGGATTCATCATAGTCTTACGATAAAAGGCACATGTTTAAATCCTTTACCAAACCACAAATTCAGTCATCAGCAGTAACTGACAACAGACTTCTGACTTCTCAATGGGGCCTAGCCAAAGCTGCAATGATCAGCAGCGTTCATCACGAATTCATCCACAATGGATCTGGTTTTTCTTTTTTCACAAAATACTTCATGAAAGACAAATTTAACCAGTATGAGTTGCCATTCTGACTAGTGCCATCTCTTCTATTAGAAAAGACAAGTGATCTCATTCTACCAAAGACAATTATCTCAAATTTGTTGCTAAATGATTTCTGGTAAAACCAAGGTGATGAACTATTGAACACTCGGTTCATTAACTGTCATCCAGCTTGACATTTCCATCTTTCAGGCAGTATTGTAGAAAATCAAATATACACAGAGCTGCACTTCCAAAGCTGCAGAGGCAGCCATATTGTCTTCAAGAAAAGGAGCCATGAAGGCTATTGCTAATGAAATGTGGAAGAGTATAGGAACCCTTAAACAAATGAAAATTACTTGAAAGTGGTTACTTCATGTGCCCATTAGACACAGAGTTAAAAAAAACCCTAATATTAGTAAGAACATAATAACAGAACTTAATTACAGAATAAGAACATAATATTCTGGAGACAGAATAAGAAAAAAGATCTTGGCCCAAATGACTGTATCATGATGTGACACTTTTAAAAGCCATCCTTTTAAGTCATCCATATTACACTCTATTTCCATCTAAAGGCAGTTACAGTGTACAGAAAATAGGTGAAAATAAAAGAGTGCTTATTAACAGAACACCTTTATGGCAAAATTCTCATACCAGTACATGTACAAAAGAAATAATCATTATTCTATAACACATTCTATATGTTATGTTACAGTTATACTTTAATTAAATAAATAGTTTGCTTTACTTACTTCAGCCATTAAGCCATCTGATATTCGAAACACCATCTGCAAGGACTTATCAACTGGATTGCTAGCTTAGGTACACTCTGCAAAAATTTAAGAGAATGTTCTGCTTTTCTCCTGTCCTTTCAGTTGAATAAGCTAAATATAAAGATGTCTTATTTTTTTTTTATTTTCTATTATTTATTTCTTTTGAGATATCTCTCTTCTACAGTCCCACGTTTTATTAATGGATTTTGAAATTACTGTTTACTTGGCCTATTTAGAAAGCACAAAACCTACTCTAAAATGCCCTAAAATTTACATGTTCTTTAAAGCTTTTCCAATTTTCTTCCAGAAGACAGATACCTAGAATTTGTCAGTACTTGCTGAAGTGTTAAATGCATCTATCACTTCCAGTCATCCTATCTGCCTCAGTTCTTTTGAAATCCAATCGCCATATGTGACATGACAGGGATAACACAGGTATCGTTTTATTGAAAGAAATGTATGATGTTTGTGATTTAATTCCTGGATGAGAAATAGTATTCTTGTGTGCTGCTTATACTAATTCACTAAGGGCAACTGCTCTCCACTGGTATTGTTAGAACTCAAACTGACTCCCACAGCTCTGTGAGAAAGTAAACCCCAGCTCCTGAAACTGCTCAGAAACCACATCTAGAGCAAGCCTACACACTGCTGCATTCTGAAACTTGTGCTGTTCCTTGAGCAGGAAAGCGCTCAGTGTTAAAGATCATTTCTGTAACTTGAAGTTTTCATTCAACTAAGGAAAACGTTAGATAGTTCATTAAGAATAGGAATTTATATTTTTAAATAGTAAATATAAAATATTTAAAATATTCTCAGTACTGACTAGTCAGCTAACTCAGTTTTGCTCTTAGCTATTAGCTGGCATATCTCTCTCAGTGGTGAGAGCTTGGGAACAACTCTACCACCTACTCCTGAAATTCTGCTTCCCAAACCAAATCTCCTTTGTTGATCAGTGTAAAGCTTTAGCGTATTATTGAGCAAGCTAAATCTGCTGCCTTCGGCCCAGGTCTGCTGAGAATAGACCCTTCTCCAAGCAAGCCATCTGTTGTCAGAGAAACTCTTCTTTCTTTGTTTTTTATCCCTCCTGGTTTGTTTATCAGTAGAACGAGCAGTTCAGATTTATATAAAAAAAGCTTGGTGAAATCCCCTCAGTCTACATTGAGTACCCAACTTCTGCCTTCAGCTTATATGAACCAACCCTCCTACAACTAGCATATGAGCTACTTATATTCTTTGCAATGGAAAGAGGGTGGTTGATTTCAGGATCTGAGGTATAAGAACTGTTTATTAAGTTTAGGTATGTAAGTTACATTCACAGAATCTCCAAATGCAAATACCCTTGCCATTAAAAGAATAAAGAACTTTGGCATCATGTTTGGCCTAGAACTTTGCTAGGCACTTAATATTTCAGTACACTTAACTGCATATATTAAGCACATATAGTTACAACCTCAGTTTCTCCCTTCCTTCCCTTTGGAGATGGATTGCAAAAATGCTGATTCAATAACCATGACAATCCTTTTACTTGCACTGTGGATGAGGTTTCTGCTTCTTTTTTGTAAACAAGTTTGAATTTACCCATCTACTACATATCTTTGAATATATTGTTGTTTCAGACTTTTTTGCAAGAAAGATCATTTTCAGTATACTGAGACCAAGTGATATGCCTGTTATTAGACTCATACAGTTGAATTCACTGTAATATCTTCAAAGAGTATTCACATGAAACGCTAGCAGCACAAATGACAGATTTGGGACCCAGCATTCTCTTCTCTTTCTCAACTTTTGTGAACATTACAGGTCTTGCATAGAGATTTCAGGAGCTGATTAGATGATTTTTTTTTCATATTCTAAAGTAATTTATTTTTGACATCATCATTGTTGATGAATCTATCATCTAAGCCACACTTGCAGAATTTTCACAGGATGACAGGTCAGTGAATTCCTCTGGCACTAAAAGGTGCCCATTATCTTTTACAGTTTACTCATTTTTAAGATTCAGAGTCTGCACTCATCTAATTCAAAGAACAGCATATATCAGTAAGTATCTCTAACCATTTCTGCATCCCTGCTAAGATTCTCTTTATGCATGTGACTTTTCATGCAGTTAAGTTTATTCCTATCCATATAAAAGCCTGATGGTTATATTTCTGCACAGTAAAACCCAAATAAATACTGAGAGACATAAAGAGTTCCTTTATTTCTTTAGGCCGTGCACTAAAGCAGTGCAGAAGGAGCTAATAGGTTCTGTAAAGCTATTGCTACTTGCCCTTGTGCAAGCGAGCAGGATGGGATAGAGGGTTACTGAAATATTACTGTGACAGGCTTTCAGCTGGACATAACTCTGAAGCAGGAACTGTTGTACTCTTCCTTTAAAAGTGACTAAAGACACTAAAATGGCTTGCAGCATCAATGATTTATTAAAATATACACTAAAACAAGGGATTTTTGCATGCCCAGTTAAGTGTAATATGGTGAGACAATGTGTTGAGATTTAAGGCCCTCACGCAGTTCACTCACTCACTCCCCCCTTTTACTTCCCCCAGCCCCCAGAGGGATGGGAAGGAGAATTGAAAGAATGCAAATCCAACAGGTTGAGATAAGAACAGTTTAGTAACTAAGGTATAACACAAACCTCTGCTGCTACCAACAATAATAATAATGACAAGAGAAATACAAAGGAAAAGAATACAATCACTCACCACCTATACCCAGCGCAATCAAGCAGTGCACCCCCACCCTTCCAGGTCTCTGCCCTCTGTTTTTTTACATCCTGGGCATGACGTGCTGTGGTATGGAATACCTCTTTGGACAGTTTGGGTCAGGTGCCCTGTCTCTGCTTCCTCCTGGCTTGCCCTCCTCCCTCGCAGAGCATGAGACTCAGAAAGTCCTTGATCAGACCAAAACATTACCAAGCAGTAACTGAAAACACTGGTGTTATCAGTGCTGTTCCCAAGCTGAAAGTCAAAAACACAGCACTGCACCAACTACCAAGGAGAAAAATGACTGCTGCTGCTGAACCCATGACACAAAGTAAAATAAAAAGGTTTGCAAACAAATCTTTCCTTTTTTCACTGTGTCTTACAAGCAGGTCCTTCCATTCTTGTTTTCTGGGTCAGCGATTTTCAGTAGCTTCCTGGCCTCCAACAAATTCTCTGTGGTTTACTAAGGATCCCCATCAAGATATCCTTTCCTGTGGGGAAATTCCTGCAAGCCCCCTGCAGATTTTCTACCAGCTCCATGATCCCCTTGGGAGCTTTTCATCCTGTACTTGTATAACAGCATCTCCACTCATGTCATTTATCAGTCCCTATTTGTCCTACCTCAAATTGTCAAAATCCCCTCCCCCATAACCATGCTGAGTTGTTCTCAGGAAAAAAGCAATTTTCCCCCTTTCATGCTCGTACCATGATACCAGTACTGTACCAGCTTCAGCATTGCCAACAGGCAGCCTTCCTGCCTGTTGCTCAGCCATATTCTTTTTTCTTTATTTTTTAACAATAGGTGCATTTACACATATAATAAAGTGAGTGATAAATGGCACAACTATCCCAGTCATTTCCAGTGACTGATCTGGCCTGTGTGCAATTAGTATACAGTTGCATGAAAAGCCATCATACTCTTTATTTTAAAATCCAACATTTCATTGACTTGCTCAGGGGTGGGAGGATGGAACAACCACATGACTACAAAAACCCAATTACAGCAGCAGCCTTGTCTAAAGACTGTCTAAAGAGCAGTCACCTGTTCTTAAGGTTCCAAAAATGCAGAGAAACACAGGTTGGAAATCCCTGTTTCTTTGAGGCAAAGAAGACAATGCTGTTCAAATGATTTGATCAACACTTAATTGTTGCAAAAGAATGACTTTGGGCAGTTTCAGAGTTGGATTCCAGTAGGAACAGAAACTCTTCTTTGCAAGGACATAAGATTTTCATTTAACTTGTGCAAACAGAAGTGCTTTGTTTTGCAAGCACCAAGAAATGCTCTGTCATAAAGAGGCAAGGTGCTACAAGTCACTGGTATCTTCACTTTCAAAGAAGCAGGGCTTCAATTCACTCAGAAATATATGAAGGTACTGGAGGGGATGCAGGCTGTCACTTGGAGACTGCTGGTATCAATATACTGACAATATCATGAGAAATTTAAACCAGCTGCAGTTTGTGCTTTTCCAAAAAAAGAGAGCAACAAAGAGCATAGAATCATAGAACAGTCACGGTTGAAAAGGACTTTAAGATCATCTGGTTCCAACCCCCTGCCACGTGCAGGGACACCTCACACTAAACCATGCCACCCAAGACAATGCCCATAATGGTCTTGAACACCACCAGCAATGAAACATTCATAACTTCCCTGGGCAACACATTCCAGTGCCTCACCACCCTTACATAAAGAGTTTCTTCCTCGTATCCAATCTAAACTTCCCCTATTTAAGCTTGAACCCATTACCCCTTGTCCTCTCACTACAGTCCCTCATGAAGAGTCCCTCCCTTCAGATACTGGAAGGATGCAGCCTTCTCTTCTCCAGGATGAACAGCCACAACTTTCTCATCCTATCTTCGTACAGGAGGTGCTCCAGTCCCCTGATCATCCTCATGGCCCTCCTCTGCACTTCTTCCAACAGTTCCATGCCCTTTTTATGTTGAGGACAGCAGAACTGTACACAATACTGCAAGTGAAGTCTCACGAGAGCAGAGTAGAGGGGCAGGATCACCTCCTTCAGCCTGCTGGTCATGCTTCTTTTGATGCAGCCCAGGACACGGTTGGCTTTCTGGGCTGAGAGAGCACACTGCCAGCTCATGTTCATTTTTTCATTGACCAACACCCCCAAGTCCAAGTCCTTCTCTGCAGAGCTACTCTGAATCTCTTCTCTGCCCAACCTGTTATGACCTGAAACACCTCTCTTTCCCTAACTGCTCCAGAGCAGTCCAAAACCAAGTAGTCCATTACTGCTGCCTTCCCTGAAAGGTAGGTATGGAAAATCACAATATTAACAGAATGTGCCAGGCAAATGTAAAAAGTTAGTTGTATTTATTTTATTATTAAATCAATTGCTATCTTGAACAGAAGATTATTTTGGTGTATATTATTTTAAGGATCCTATGGCTTTTTACAATTGCTTTGAATTTAAATATTTGTTTTATGCGAGAACTTTTATCATTAAAAAAATACCTTTACTTGCTTTTTTAAGCACGGTTATATTTTTTTCCCTTAAGCTGCTTGGTGATTTTCTGCTTCTATATGGCTGTGAAGAGTAGTATGTTATTATTTTTGGCAAGGTTGCTTTTTATATCCTTTCTTTATTACCTACCCTAGTCTCTGAATCTTTTTTGGATATGTTTGGGTGTTGTTCTCATCTGGAAGTGTAGTTGTTTTTTTTTCCCTGTACAGTATGTTCTGCACTTCCAGACCTCCTAGATACTAATTTTATTTAATTATCTCTCCTTAAAATTTCACACTCTTAAAATTATCCCTCTTTAAAATTTGCTACTATATGTTGCAGACTCTGAGCTTTTCACAAAATACATTAAATATATGCATCCCAGTCTCCTTTTCATACTACAGGTTGGGCAGAAAAAAGATTCAGAGTAGCCCTGTGGAGAAGGACTTCAGGGTGTTGGTTGATGGGAAAATGAACATTAGCTGGCTTCAGTGTGAGCTCACAGCCCAGAAAGCCAACCATACCCTGGCTGCACCAAACAGAGAGTGATCACCAGATTGAAGGAGGTGATTCTACCCCTCTACTCTGCTCTTTTGAGACCTCACTTGGAGTATTGTTTACAGTTCTGGTGTCCTCAACATAAAAAGGACATGGAACTGTTGGAAGAAGTGCAGAGGAGGGCAACGAGGATGATCAGGGGACTGAAGCACCTCCCATATGAAGATAAGCTGAGAAAGTTGGGGTTATTCAGCCTGGAGAAGAGAAGGTTGAGTGGAGACCTCATAGCAGCCTTCCATTATCTGAAGGGGGCCTATAGGGATGCTGGGAAGGGACTCTTCATCAGGGGCTGTACCTATAGGCAATGGGTTTAAACTTAAACAGGGGAAGTCCACATTAGCCATTAAGGAAGATGCTCTTTATTGTAAGGGTGGTGAGGCCTTACAATAAATGGTTTGCCCAAAGAAGTGACAAATGCCCCATCACTGGTAGCGTTCAAAGCCAGGTTGGACAGAGCCTTGGGTGACACGATCTACTGTGATGTGTTCCTGCCCATGGCAGGGGGGGTGCAACTGGATGATCTTAAGCTCCTTTTCACCCCTAAGCATTCTGTGATTCTACAATTCTTTGATTCTCTTTCTCTATCAAAGTCAAATAGCCCTTAAAAGAAAGGCAAAAGACTTAAAAATTTATTTATAAATGGAAGGGAATAAAAGACATCTAATAATGTATTAATAGGATATATTTTTAATTCAATTTTAATCATGGAAAAAAGCA
>JASSUY010006484.1:8460-84534 GCA_032466535.1 Forpus xanthops
CGTTCCTGTTCCTTTTTCTGCCTTTTTTTTTTTTTTTTTTGCTTTTACTTCTTTTTCTTCTTTTCCTTTTTCTTTTCAATTTTCTTTTTCACAACACTTTTGAAATTGAAGTTGGTAACCTAAAGAAGGATAAAGAGGTCTGTTCACACCCGTGTGATTATTCTGCTTCAGACTTTAGGAAATGTACTCTCACAGCCGAAGTTTTGATCATTCACACTGAAGTCAATTAAAAAAGCAGACTCATTTGTGAAGGGCTAATAGCTAGGATGTACATTTATGGCACTACACAAATTAATAAATACTTTTTATAACAATGTATTTCAGATGCTTGCAGAGTAATTTACAACAGAGTAGAAAAATCAGCTTCATTCTTTTTTGTCCCCTCAATTCATAAATCACCATAAATAAGTTATCATTCATTCTCCAGAATCTTAGCTCATAATTGTGAAGCTTTGGGTTGAGTTGGTAAGTACATGGGTGAGAATCAAACTTTGTCTTGCTGTAGGATCTTGTGCCAATCTGTCATCAAGCCAGACAACTTCTACTGACTTTCCCCAATGTATTCATCTGTAACAAGGGAAGCAGATCAGCAATTTAGAAAAGCTTTAGCTTGATCACCATGCAGAAACATAGGCTATGCTGCCTATTTCCATAGCTACCACTCCACTTTGCCAGATGCAAAATGAGAAGCTTACATCCTTTATGCTAAAAACCCTTCTTAGAGGAAATCCTAGGCTGTCGCTCCATTTGAATGGCTTTAGTTAAGTCTGGAAAAATATGTAAAGGTAGCTCTTAAATAAAAGCTCTTTTTTTTCTCTATTTCACAGCCATCTCCATAATCTGTTTTGGATATAGAGGCATAAGGTTTATTAACATGGCAGGCTAATGTTCTGATAGCTGAGCATTTTTGACATTCCCACAAAATCCCTGAGACTTTGTGTCACAATTCTATAAACTATATCTATTTGTATATTCATATGTGGGCTTAAATCTAGAACGCATTTACATGCATTTACAGGAGACAATTTAGGTTCATTCCCTTGTATTTTGGATGGCAGTTAGACTAGGTACACATACTAATGCATTTCAGAAGTTTTCTGCTGTGTTTCAATAGCGCATATGCTATATAATATAGGTATATAAAATAGATACAGGACCACACTGAGCTGCAAAGCAGTGAAGAGAGCTCCACTGATGCCAGTAGTGTTGCACCTGCTCATAGCTCAAACATCCAATATCATAAACATGTCGTAATATGTTCCTTACTGGTTTCCATTTTCATTTATCTTCCTCTGCTATATGAGATGATGGTCTTCAAACAACATAATAGTCTTCTTTATCTCATTTCTCTGACACCATTTTCAAGCTCCTTATTACTTTTGAATAATGTAGTTAATAATGCCCAAATTGCTTCTCATTCTTCCCATCATAGCGTGTCATTATTCAAGAAATCAGTGCTCTTCAGCCTTTCCTGTATAAATAGGTCTCTCCCAAACTAAACTTAAAACTTACTTCCAAGAGCCAGTCTCACATTTCCTGGGCAATTAGGCTTCTTCTACTGGCTGTTATATTTTTACCTTGCAGATTTCTACCCTTCTTAATTAACTGTACCTGCTGTACTCAAGACTTGAATCTTTGTTTTCTGAAGCCTACTGATACTGATTCATACACTGATTTTTGTACCAATTTAATGACTTAAGATTTTATTTGTGTATAGTTAAAAGAATTCAGCATGCACTGGGGAATACCTGTGTTCTAGCATAAATGTGTCTTATGTCAGTACTTTTGCAGAAATTAGCCTCACTAGTGTCAGCGGTTTGTAGCAGGGACTGTACTGCCTTTTCTGTAATGGTTTTTAAACTGGTATAGCTAAAGTGACTGTGAAAGCAATGTATCGACCTACTTCTGTGCTACAGAAATGCTAGGAGAGGGTTTTGGATACCATGTTAGCTAAAGTTGTTAGCAGAATTAATTAGATTGCTTTCCTGATTGCAAGCTGCAAGTTGCAACGTAGACACACATACATATATATATACATGCATGTGGGACTTATGACACATCCATTTTCTCTCAGCTTTTACTCTTTGAACAAAAGCTTAGGCAAAGTGTCAAAGCTAAGCAGTTCCTCTACCTGCTTTCCAGGAATTTTTTTTTGAGCTTGCTCCACTAGGCAGCTACATAAATTACTGTGGGGTGACCTTCAAGCACCCTGTGTACTCCATGGAACTTGTCTATGTGCACACTGTCACTCCATGATATTCCATATAAATAGTTTATTCCTTTTCTTAGCTTTTCCTCCCTGCACCTCCAACATTACAAAGTAAAAACCTTATAGGTGTAACCAACGCTCAGCTGATGCTCTGAAGTCAAACTCTGAGTGCTCTGAAAATAAACATCTGATCATTGGATAACTTTTGCATGTCCCCATATGCTCAGCATAGAAAGGAAAATGTATCCTTCCTTGCCACATCCCAGCTTCTGCTCTTTCTCATATAAAAGTTATCAGATAATTTTGATTTAAATACCTGAAAAAAAAAAAAGAAGCAATTTTTCATGGGCCATATTCTTAATTTGTCCAGAGATCATTGTACCATAGTGAAGCACCAGGGATTTATATCAGTTGAGTGAGGAGCTGACTTTAAATTTCTACATTTCTACAGTTCCCTAGAAATTCTCAGAAGAAAAGCCCATATCGTAGCTGAAATGGAGTCAATTCAGGGTGAAGTCAAAGTTTTGCCGTTCAGCAAGATTAGACTTCAGTACTCATGCAGAATGGGTAGGAGCTTCTTGAAAGTGGGTAGAATAAAGACCAGTGTCCTTCTGCCATATGTACAAACCTTTCCTTCCACTAACAGCTGTAAAGAAGTACACAGAATTGCTGTTTACAGTGCTAACTCTCTCATGCTGCTTGATCTTGTGCCAGGCCATCATCATCCTTGTGCCTCAGTTTCCTTAGAGAGGATAATATTTCTCTGGTTTGCAAATATCTGAAGATGCACTTATCAGCATTTTTGAAGCCCTTGGAGACTGCTGGGTGGAAATGTGGCACAGTGCAATAGTTGTTTCCTATTGTTTTGTATTTATTCATCTACTAGCTACTAATTTTTTTTTACCAGTATACTGCTGTGTAAAAATGCATATGACAATCTTTTGACATTCAGAGAGAAGCATTATCCAAACAAAAATAAAAAATAGGACTCATGCTCACAAGAGACACATTATCCATGATGAGAAGAATCTACAACAGACACGCCACTAACTCAAAACTGAGCACCAAATAGCATCCAAATGCAAGCAATTTCAGATGTGTGCATATTGCCAGTACAAAACCAGGCCATTCTGCAAGCGTAGCATCCCCTAAGGAGTAGTGAACCTAGCAGCGGCAATGCTAATGGCTGTCTTCTCATGTGCAGTGAGGGAAAGCAGCACTTCAGAGCTGCCTTCAGCAGCTGTTAAGTTATTCATTCTTAGCTTACTTCTATAAAGCTGTTACTGGGTGGAAGCAGATGACACAAAGATCTTGGGCCTGCACTGTCTGCTAAGGGGGGGGAGCATTCCCCACACTTACACACAGGGTGAAATTCTAGCTTCCTTCTAGTCAATGGCAAAATTTCTCTCCAATTCCTCTTGGACTGAAAGAAATTATTTTAGGCTCCAGAAAACCTTATTTTGAAGAGCCAGTGTATGCCATAGAGATTTTCTCAGTTTGGGTATTACTTTCCTTTTGGTGCACACAGTGCTTGTAGGGGAGCAGAGGCCCATGAGTTCCCAAATGCCTTTGTGCTGCTAGAATAATGATGAAATAAAAAATTAGAAAAGAATATTTTTTTACTGTTATTGTACACATAATGCAGGAAGTACTGTGCTAGGTTGTCTACCTTGATTCTTAATGTCCTTTCCGAACATTGCAGGCTGTTTTGTGTATCACTTGTTCCACCTGAGGCAATGTCTTTCCCTATCTTCACTCTATACATGATACAAAAGCTCGCATTCTCCTGTGTAAAACACAGCAGTTTTCTTTCTGAATGTCGTCCACTCCAAGTTTTGGACATTATAAGTCAGGCCTCAGAAAATTATGAAACTTTATAAAAATCCATGTGTATCAAAATTACTGTTGATTTCATTCCTATTTTCTATATAGTATGTCTTCAGAAATTCCCTCTGTTACAATAATAGACAGAAAACTCCTTTGCCTCAAATGGGAAGTTTAGCAACACTATAGTATCAGCAACTGACACTTTAAAACATGCGACCAAATTTCATGATACTCATGATAAAAATCATGAGAGCTGGCAAAGGTGGATTCTTGCTAAAGTCCCAACTTCCCATTGCTGTTTCTGTTCTCAGTCACAACCTTGAAACTCGTACTTAAGCAATAGGCTTATAGAAGAAAAATAGAATCAAAAGGAAATGGAAGTGTTACTTTATATTGACTTCACTGCTTGGCTATGTTTCTTTGCACCTTACTGCATGATCAAAACTTTCAGAAAGCAAAATTCATCCCAGAAAAAATATCCTTCTGAGTTTTACCATCCTTTTCTCTGAGTATGCATAAAATAGCACTAGGAGTCCTATTGTTATGGAGGCTACATGCTTTCTTGGCTTTAAAACAAACTTACACCAAAGAGATGAAAATTGATTGAAGGCCGTTAAACACAAGGACAAGTGGACTTTTGGCTCAGAAAGACCCTGATCTGCAAATTGTTGTCATGTTTGGGACAAAGATCACATTGGCTGGAGGCAGGATCCTTACAATGTCCCCCTGCTATCCACAGGCAGGCATGTTGGAGATAAATGAGGTGGACTGACACAGGAAAAATCTTTCTTATGCCATGTTATTTTATGTGTTGTGCAGGCTTATATTTTCAGGGGATTGTTCACTTTCAAATACTACACAGAATTACTGTGTGAAATAGCTAACATTGGCGCTAAGGGTCCCATCCTCCTCCCAACTATACCATATTTATGTCCGCATGTTTCTAGTGAAGTCAATGAAGTTGCTATTGACTGCTTTGTATTTCCTTTACCATTTGGATCCTTCCCTGCTGCAGTTACAGTAACTGCAGTGGGTCTAATTTAATGTGCACAAGCTGAGAAGTGGCCATGTAGCATTAAACTCAGGGGCCGTTCTGAGGACAAAACTAATTTTGAAAACATTTTTATAAACTCATGGAAAACTTAATGTCTTTATTCTGTTATTACTTTAAAATAATAATCCCAAACTGACCTGGGAGCTATTAGTCAGTGAACGCTGGCCCCTTGGAAGGTTTCAACTTGTCAAGTTTAGCTATTTTTTGAACTCACAGAGGAAGTCATTAAGACACGTCAGGCTGCTGATTGCTATTAAACTCTGCAGAGAGTTCTGTGTAAAAATCAATGCTGCAACAGGGCTACAAGAATCTAAGAGGCAGGAAAAGCATTTCTTTACCCTCTCATAACTCAAAAATGGGTTAATAGATTTTTGTGAAACCGAAAAAAAAAAAAGAAAAAAAAAAATCTAGCACCTACAAGCTAGGGGCCAAATGCAAACCCCTGTGGCAAAATAATACATCTCAGAAAGCTCCTAGCACTTGGAAATGGGATTGTAATGGAACTGTCACTACTGTAACCTCAATTGTATGTTTCTGTGCTGCAGAAATCTCACACATCTGCGCATATACGCATGCATGTGCTTATTTATTGTGTCCAAGGAGCATCTTTTTTTGCTCTATTGCCACTAAGGAACCTGGAGAGAAAAAGCTATTTTAGTAAAGCACAATCTTATATAGCTTCTACAAGGAAAGCACTACAAAAATTTTCCAGATGGGTTCAGCCTCAGCACCAGAGAAAATGTTTCTTAGGTGGCTGGTGGGATTTGCTTGCGTGGGAACTGCACTCAGAAATGCAGCACAACTTGCATTAGTTGAAAGCTTTTGTGGAAAATGTATTTTTTTTCCATGGGAAAAACTAGTTTAAATCATATTAGGAAGTTTTATTGTAAACATGTATATAAACCAGGAAAAATCCATTGTCTTAGCTCTGAGGCCAATTGCTTAAATTCGAACCCATCCAGTTCTTTCCTTCAGAAAGCAAAGTGCAATTCAATTCAATTTTTGGCATGAATTTCATCTAATTTTTGCTGATAAAATGTTGAAACATCTTTTTAATTTGATTGTTTTTCTGTGATTCCTATATGAAAACAAAGTTTTATTGAGCTGTATTAAATCTGCTTCATTCTACCATGGGATCATTTGGATTGGAAGGGACCTCAGGAAATCACCTCATCCAACTTACTGCTCAAAGGAATTGTGTTTTATATAATACAAAAGCTAAAATGAAGCAATCCATGGAAAACCAAATGTTTCCATGAAGCCAAAGAAGAAATAGTTAAGGAGTTTCAGAGCCTTTATTTCACAGCCCATTCCACCCTTTCTGCTCAAGTAAATACTCATTTCTCACCAGCTCTCCTTATTCATTTAGAAATTTTAGATTCCATGCTTCTATTGACAAGAAGGTTCCCTTCTGTGTTTCCATTGTAAGATAGATGGAAATATCATGTAGGGTTGACCCATCACAGAAGGAAAACTGAAGGATAGGGCCCCAAACATGTCCCTACATGGTGGCTGCAAGGCTCCACTGGGTCATGGTCTCCTCTCAGCAGAACCCAGAAAGGTTTTTTTAAAGAAAGAGCATAAAGGTGAGCTATCTCAGCATCAGGGCACGGAGCAGGCAGTACTTCAGACCAAAATAGGCAGCTTTGGTCCAGGTGGAGGTAAATTTTGCCCAAAGCTCACCAGCACTGAGGGAGTCTTGACAGTTTCCACTCTGTACTGAGGAGGCATCACTGTGTAATCCCCCAACTCCATGGCGAGAGCATGCAGTCATGGCCACAGCCAGCATGGCAAACCTTCCCAGAGTGTCTGAGCCCAAAACTGAGATGTGGAGGAAAGGATCAAAAATAGGCTTTCTGTTAAATGGCCATATAAAGTGCAAGCTTTTAACAAATGAGTTGTTAAAGCCTGTTTTAGTGCATATGGTCTGGATAAAAGATGCAGTGAGGGGACAGACTGCAGACCACTTCCCCAGCACAGCATTGGGGAAGGAGGCTGCTATACTCTCATTATAGGGGGGGGAAGATCCACTTTTCTTGCATGGATAATTTGGAAGCTATGAATCAGCCTGTTGTTTTTATTTCAGCGGAGTACAGACAAGAGTTGTGTAAAATGAGGCTGCTGCCTGTCTGTCAGGCATCTGTAGGCTTTTGCCCTGCAGCCTCTTTTAATGTGCATTCTTGGTGAATTCTGAAGAGAAGCAGTCACAACTGTGTGCTCTGACGTTAGAGCAGATCTCATACCCTAGTCATTGAGCCAGGAACTTCACTCGTACATCTGCCTGCTTTCGATACAGCCATTGAGCATCTTGATCCAGTAACCAGAAAACTGAATTGGTGTCTAAATAAAACTGTAAAAATGTGCTCTTGAATTGTCTAGTTTTGAACAGAGATTAGTATTTCTTGCAGTGTATCTACTTTTCCCAGGTGATAAATAGACTGTTTGCCTAGTCTGCTGGTTTTTAGGGTTTTTTAAAGAAGGGGTTAGAGGTTATTCCAGCCTAACTCTCTACAGGGTTTTAAGACATGAGAGACAGTTATCTGCAGAAAAATGCCTATTTCTTTCAAATAATTAGTAATTACCTGTCAAAAAAGCTTCTAAGACAACTAGGGTAAGAAAACCACTTTCTGTCTTTGCTTTTTTTTGTCTTCCTCTTTTCTCCTCCTCTTCCCTCCCACCTTTCCCCCAGCATTTTCTGAGCAGCTTTTGCAAAAGGAAGCGCTGATGAAAGTAACTTTCAGTGACTGAGTAGTTCCCTCTGTCACCTCCTCCCTGTCCACCCCCTCAATTGCAACAGACATCTGCCTTTGTACACATCATGTCAGAGTCCAGCAGAGCCATTTTATACTCATCTTTTCTCCAAAATAAACAAAAGCAGCACAGACAATGCAAACTGGCTATAGACATCCCATTGCTAATAATGGAGCTATGTTGTTAATTGCCAATAATGATGCAAGTTTTCAGCATGGGAACACTGTAACGTGGATTGAGCCTGAATAAAATAATACAGATGGTAACATTACTGCATATTTAACAGAAGTTGAAATTTTACTGTAGGGAAAAAAAAAAAGAAACAAACATTCCTACATGTCCTTCCAGTTACTTCTTTAACATTAGCAGCGCTGCTATGCATGATCTGTGAACTGTGTCCGTGCCACCCAAGGAACTTAAAGAGGAGTCTGCAAAGTGAGGAGAAGCAATTGTTTCCACTTAGCAAAGGAAGCACTTAGATGCTGTTTGACAGAATTGCATTTGCCTCCCTTGGCAGGGATGACCCATTTTGATCACACGCAACGACCAAGCAACAAACAGCCAATTTGCAGTAAATCAGATTTTAAGCATCTCTGTAGCTGCTATCTGAAAGGCTGGTTCTGGAATCCTCTATCATGAGCCAGAGCTCCCACATCTGTACCTCAGTCATCTGGGAGTGCTTCATTGCCTTTTTGCAGGCTACAGACAGCAAGAACACATGCTTTGTGGGCCAGCTCCTGGGCTTCAGCTTCCTTCAATGCACACAAAGCACGTGCTTCTCCAGGAGCACCCAGCATCCTCCGTGCTTACGTGCACAATCACTTCAGCATCCTGGTGAGCCAAAAACAGTGGAAGCACACACTGCTATTTTGGCCTGACTCAGCATTTCCTTTGAAAGGTGTTTGTAAAGCTGTGGCAGCATGTCAAAGATAAGAGAAGCAGGAATTGGTTGTATTTGCCAAGCGTCTGCCTTTGTTGGCTTCGTCTACAAGAGCAGCTACCCTCACTTTTGAACTCTTCAAATTTGCTGCATGTTCCTCTACAAAAATTGCTAGCTCACTCAGACATAGTGTCAGGGCCAGAGTTGTCCTTCCTGCAAGATTAGGTCACAGCATTAGATCAAAGTCCTACTGTGCCATTTTACACCACGTGCATGCTACAACCAGCCAATTTCAAGTCCCAGGCACAGGTGTCTAGTAACTATATGAAACACACATGAAATTTAGAGCCAGAAGCCAAACTTACAAGCTAAATTACATCTTTTCCCCCAACATTACACCTTTCTCATCCACCCTTATTAACTACATTCCCAATTGAAATTTCAGAAGATCACTGCTAGTGTCTAAAATTTTCTAAAAAACTAAAACTTTTCCTTTACAATTTCCTCTCTTCATCTGGCAATTCAAAACTGAGCTTAATAATGCTCCTTTAAACAGCTGAGGAAGAGTGATCCACCAAAGAGACCTCTTTCTGGCTGAAGAAGCTCTGTGCAATGTTAATTACCATGTGGAAGGAACATGTAGCAAAAAGCAGTGTTGGCAAGTGTGTAGGAAATAATGTATTTGCTGCAGAGTTGCTATGTAGCTGGTAGTGCAAGGCATAAGCAGGAGTGATAAGCAAGTGTCATTAGGAAATTATTATGAGAAAAATTGTGAGAAAGTGCAGAAAGAGCACCTAATTTCACCTTATTCATACTCCGAAAGCTGGATGTCTCCTCTAAACTGGATACGTGGGAGATAACTCCAGCAAAAATATATGCCTTCTTAAGCTGATCACCAGGATAAATCAGTCTTTCAAGGTACCTTTATCTCTCTCCCCAGGCTACCATGGGATAACTAGCTCCAAGTATCTCCCTGGCTTTTGCACATCTACTGTAAGGTGAAATAAATTCCACTGAAAGTCTTCAGAAATGGCTGTCCAAAGTGAACAGGAAAGCTGGAACATTTAGATAGCTGCAGAAGCTCATTTTTGTCATAGTGGACACAGCTAATTGCCAGGGTTAGTATGGTATTGACTATGTCAATGAGGTAAAAAATCTTGCAACTGTTTAGAAATTGCTATGTAACAGGCTTAATGCAACAAGATGTAGAATTGGTTTACAAGTAAAAATGAAAACAGAAAATGAGCACAAGACTTTAATGTTCTGTTCATGCAGAAGTAAGCATTTTCTTCAAGAATGGAAACTGTTGTCTAAAATATGCCACATGTTGATGTATTTGCAGTGTAAAATCACATTTTCTTGGGCAGTGTTACCTACAGTTTCTGTGGCTTGGCTCAAAGCCTTTTTGTATCTCAGTGGGGCAGCCTGACAGACCTGTGTTTGCTGGTTTGTGACATTCAAAGTCACCCCTGCAGAGCACATGCACCGCAGGAGCACACTTGTCAGCAGTTAGAGATATTCTGTAGCAAAGAAGATACTTGATAGGACATAAGGATATGAGTAACATCCTTAACATGGAAAGGAATGGAAAAGAAAATACCAGAGTATAAATGCACACAAGGTAGACTGCCTAATACAGCAAATGCAATTCATTCAGCTGAGCTTCATCATTCTTTTCTCAGTACACACTCAGCCCTGTTTAACATATGCTTGAACCCTGCTTAATTTAATGTACACAACAGGTGCTTACAATTAGGCATATGCTTAATAACGTAACTGAAATAAGGCCCAAATATTCCTGCTTCAACACACGAACAAGACTGTTTCTATTAAGATGGAGCATTGCATGCTAGGATGTGTAATCACTGCAGACCACACCACATGGACGATGAGGCACTATGAAATGCTTCTGTTCCGAAGACTGTCCTCATACTTCCATTTTAGTCTGAGTTAAAAACTTTTTCTTAATCAAGGTAAAAGCAATGACTATGTCTTAGACCAAGTTATGAAGCCCAAATCCTGAAGTTCCTGTTGCTGCAAAACTCCCACAGACTTGAAGCATGCAAATCGGATGCAGGTCATAGACTCCTGGCAGATTGTCAGGGCAGTGTCCTTAAGTTTCTGATGTTTTGCTAAATTATAACATGTAGTTCTGTAGTTTAAAATTATGGGGAAATAGAGGACACTGCATTTTTACTTACAATCTGATTTGTGTCTCTGCTTCATGTAACTAAAATACAATGGACTTCAGTAGCAATAGGCTAAGTAGTAGTGATGCCAGCATTTTCTTTTGCTGAGGCGTTAGCCAAGCTATGGACACAATGCTGATGTAGCGTTGTTTCTCTTTTTCCTTAAATAATATTTTTATTGAGCAACAAGCGGATGCCAGAATGGCCTTTTGATCAGCTAAAACCAACATAAGGGAATCTTTCCTGTTTATTGTATGCTGCTGCATTTGAAAAATGCTGGCCAACAGTAGAGCTAGACTCCTTAACATAAAAGAAGCAGGGCAAAACAGGATGAGGCCAAAATGGGAACTGTATATCACAGGAACTCAGAAAGGCAGGAAGTAACAAAAGAAGTAGAAATTCTTGATTAAAAGTCTAATTGTACCAGCTTGTGCAAGAGGATAATGACTTTCAAATGTCAGCCTTTGTGCCTGTTCATAATGATAAAGCTATTAAACCATATGTACTGTTCTTAATTCTATTTCTCATAGCAAGTCATTTGAGATCCATAACTATTCTGTCCACTAAAATCTAAAGTATTTCTTCAGCAGTGTATTTAAACAATAGATTAAAAGGAATGCTAACTAGAGCAGTACCAGCCAGGGCTGCTGCACAGTAGTCTAAGACATCTTGGAGATGATGTTATAAACCCCTACTTTAAAGGATTTAAATATCAGCTGAAAAAAAATCACTCCCAGGATAAAAGCCAGCCAAGGAATGAATATTTAAACCTAATTCATTAAAATAAAAAGGCATAATTTTTGTAGTTTGGAATTTTTATGTGTAAAAAGGAATAAGGTATTAAAACATATTTTGCAGCTCTGCAACTGAAAAGTGAATCTATTTCAGAATTTATCTCAGTAAGACATTAATTCTTAAAGCAGTAAATGGCTATTATTTCAGAAAACTAGTTATAGCAGATGTAGCCCCAAACAAGCTACCAAGTTGTAAAACCACTTATGCACAGTTGACTTGGTCCAGCTCTGCATTGTTAATGGAAAAAAAAAACATTTGCTTCAGAAATAATTAGATCAAATGCTAACTTCCTCATGAGGAAGTTAGATTCTGGAAGAAGAAGTAAAAGCTCACTTTGGCAATCACAACACTTAGTAAAATGTCTGCTTAGAAAGTCAGTAAATTTGACTCCAAAGACAGGAAGACAAAAGTGTTGGCATTACCATGGGTGCTTTAGCCTTCGGTCAGAAGGCCTTTAGAATTTTGGTCAGAATGTTAGTGCCTCTGATCCCATGTCATGGGATGGTGTTGCTTCCAGGCTGAAGCTGGTAATAACATGGTTTTTAATTACAGACACATGACAACAGAAAAGCTATAAAATAAATTGTCATTACCAGATGTTTTAATTTTTCAGAGGGGAAGATGTTAGCAGAGAATTCTGCAGCAGCTTCCGTGAGTTCCAACCAGCAGGTGATATTTATGGACAGTTTACAAGGTTTTCACAAATGGCATTCTGAAGAGGTTTGTAACTTTTATACTCTGCCATCCAGTTTATTTATTTTACAAAAATTCTGCTCCAAAGGTCAGTCATGTTCTGTCTGTCTGTGCAGCTCCAGGCCTAAGGAAAAATGCTGAATATAATCTCAGCATGGAGTAGTGAAACAAATGTGCTTATAAACATGGTGGAGAAGGTTTTGTGTCTTGTTCTCATGTATCTTAGGCCCTGTGTCTCTTGGCTTTAGGCATCATTTAAATGTGAGCACTGTTTAGCACGTCTTTCACATTCAAATGATATATTTGTGTTCTTCTGTGTGGAAATGTCTGTATATTTCCAACAATCCTCAGTTCATGTGAAAGCAGACAGGAGAAAAACAAGGAGACAAAGATTATGTCAAAGTGGGTAAATAATAGTGAAGTGATCATGATGCATCTATTCTTCTTTTCAAACTCTTCTGAAGAAACTCTCCTTTCCTTTTCCAGCTTCCAAGCAGCACAAGGAAGCTCATTTCAATCCCTTCCAGCCTGACTCCCCCCTCTTGGTACTGGGTCCTTGAGTCTCCTATTGTTCTTCTGATTCAGACATGATGTCCAAACCCAGCACAGACTTCGCTCCTTACCTGGCAACAAAGCAGAACACCTTTTCTTTTTCTCACCACATTTTATCTGTATACCTGAATGGATCCCATGCTACGTAATGAATTGCAGGTGAAATTAGAATAATGTAAATGCCACTACTCTTGTCTGGTCAATTCATTTGGCAGATGCAAAACATGCTTGCATATGGGGAAGACACAGATCAGCTTTTTGATTTGTATCCTAATCACCATAGCTGGGAGGAATTAGTAAGTCAAAGTTATATTTATTGTATGTCATGGTTTAACCTGGCAGGTAGCTTGTCATAGTTTAAGCCCAGTCAGCCACTCAGTCTTTCTCTCACTCCCCCACCCCCTTCCTCTCAACCCCCCCCCCCCTCCACTCCAGGAGGAATGGGGAGGAGAATCGAAAGAATATAACTCTCATGTGCTGAGATAAGAACAGTCCAGTAACTTAAGATATAATACAAACCACTGCTGCTACCACCAATAATAATAATGAAAAGGGAAATAACAAGGGAAGAGAATACAATCGCTCACCACCAGCCAATCAGTACCCAGCCCGACTGAGTAGTGATTTAGCCCTTTCGGGTGACTGCACTCAGTTTATATACTGGACATGACGTGCTGTGGTATGGAATACCTCTTTGGTTAGTTTGGGTCAGGTGTTCTATCTCTGCTTCCTCCCGGCTTTCCCTTCTTCCCGGCAGAGCATGAGACTCAGAAAGTCCTTGGTCAGAGTAAACATTACTGAGCAGCAACTGAAAGCATTGGTGTTATCAGCGCTGTTCCCAGGCTGAAAGTCAAAAACACAGCACTGCACCAGCTACTAAGAAGGAGAAAAATGACTGCTACTGCTGAACCCAGGACATAGCTAAAAACCACAAAGCCACTCTCTCACTCCTCCTGCCACCTCAGCTGGGGTGGGAAAGAGAATTGGAGAGAAAAAAAAAGTAATATTCATGGCTTGAGATAAAGATAGGACAGAAAGAAAAGGGATAATAATAATAATAATAGAATTGGAACAGGCAAAACAAGTGATGCAAAATGCAATTTCCCGCCGTCAACTGACCAATGATCAGCTAGTTTCTGAGCAGCTGCCCTGGCTGGCTTTCCCCCTAGTTTGTATGCTGAGCATGATGCCATATACAATATAATATCCCTTTGGCCATTTTGGGTTAGCCTGGTTGTGTTCCCTCCCAACTTCTTTTGTTGGTGGGGTGGTGAGACTTTTCATCTTTGAAAAGTCCTCAACTTAGTGTAAACACTGCTCAGTAACAACTTAAGTATCAGTGTGTTATCAATATTATTTTCATCCTAAATCCAAAACACAGCACTATATCAGCTGCTACAAAGAAAATTAACTGTATCCCAGCCAAAAACAGGACACTGTAGAAGAACAGTGATAAAATTTCAACGATTGAATAGTTGAATCTCTGATTCACAAAAGCAGTATGATTACAGGGCAACTATTATTTATACAATGCTGATTTGTGATATATACATATGATCAATTTCAAATTATGTGCTTTTCAATCATCTGCTGTACTTTATTAGAGGATATCTAATATTCAGTAAGAAATGATGTGTAAGAAATCCATCACTTCTTTTCTGGCAGGAGGGACTTGTAATTCAAACACAGTCTGTCTATATTGACCCTCTGGATGTGAGAATCCAAAGCTTTCTGCTGAACCATGAAAACATTCATGACATTTTCATGTCTGCCTTAACAAGCCTCTTTTCTGACCAAAAGTACAAAGCAGCCATACAGTGTGCAAAAGCGGACACAGCTATAAAATGGGCCTTAGTTCCAAGACATAAAATAGGGCTGTTAAAAAATTTAAAAAATCCATGTTTTCAAATGAAAAATCACAAATTTTTTATTTTCATCAGCTGATAATGTCACAATCACTATTTCTTTCAGGAATAGTACGTGGGATTATAGATTCCCTTTGCTCTTAGGAGTCTGATGTACAGACTTTGGAAGCAGGATGCATAGGGAGGTTTGCAGTTTCTGGTCTGATGCAAGTTTTGTCAAACCACGACAGTACGAATTCCACATTCTTCACTGGAGGAAGTACATTTGAAACTACATCTCAGCTGTAAGGTATAAAAGCAGCTATTAAATATACCTATTGCTACATATTTATAGGTGCACTAAGAAGGACTTGCCTTGGGATAGGCCTCAGCAGGTAAAAAAATATTGCATTCACTTAAACTAATAGAGCCATGTCAGTTTTCAACTTTGGCAAAGCTGGAGCAGCAGGAAAAGGCACCATGCAGATTTTGCAAGCACGAATCTATGTAAGAAAGACTTGAACACATTTTCAAATTGCAAAATTCAAATTGCTGTTTAAGAACTGAGATTCTTCAGTAGGTTGCAACTTTTCTTCTCCTGAGAATATTTAGCTCTACCAGCAGAAACTGCATACTGCCATCCCCTCTGCTACTAAAGTCTGCAGCTTCACAAATGCCAGGCAGAGAGTGTGATTGCTGAGTGTCGTTTTTTCAGGTTTCTTTGCAGGTGAGGTGTTTGCCATGGTCCTGTGTTCACCATAGCTGCTGTGCAGATCCATTGGAGCTGCTGGTTTAGCATGGAAGGCCATTATGGGCACGTTTTTCCCTCTTTTTTTCTTCTCAGCCTGGAAAAAGTTCTATTATCTCTGAGAATTTAACTTATGCAGAGGCCGTGGGATCAGGACCATGGCTTACCCTATTACACTTAATTAACCCTGGGAATTCATTTCCACAACACAGAGCTAGGCCAAGAACATAGGCAGCTGTATAAAAGAATATTAAGGATTTGCAATGAAGATGTGGAATATCCACAATTACATTATACATGATACAAAATAATTAAGGGATATAAGCTGTAATGGTTCATGGCACAATCCAAGTTCTAACAGATGGGGATACGATGAAACTTCCCCATGGGAAAGTGATTTTGTAGTTGTAGAAGTGGGTGTATTCCATTTATTTCTGTATTTGTTTTAGCTGTGTATTTATATTTGTATAAACATTGAAAAAAACATCAATCTATAACCTCTGGGTATTTTTAACGTTTCTTTAAAATGCACAAGTAATTGCTGCATAAAAGGGGAAAAAAAATTAAAACCCTTGTTTTTGCCACCCACACATTTCTTTTCGCTTCATACATCCCAACCCTCAGATTGCCCCTCCCTCTACAAAAGCCTGGGAAACGATTCACAAGCACATGTGAAAAATGATAGTTTCACATGGCTGTAGTAGGTTCACATCCTTATTATGTAAATGAGTGGTTTTGGTTTGGGCGTCTCTTTTGTGGGTTTTGTGCAGATGGTTAAATACTCAAACACAGTGGGCCAAATTGTTCCTACTGGAATTTCACTGGCTTTGGCTAAACTACACCAGGAATCGAAATAGGCAGTGGAACCAAAATCTACTTTTGCATGTAATGAAATAGCCAAATGGGTAATGGAACTGCTGCACAGTAGCAGAAAGGAAGGAGCAGCCACACACAGATTTCCCTTTGTCTGCTCAGTAATTAATGAAGTACCTGGTGAATGATAGATCTGAGAAAATTCGCTTTGCTCCTGTGATCTGCACTTCCTCCAGACAGGTAAGCGCAGAGACGTGTGTACTGGAGACTGATTAATTAGCCCAAGCCAGTTGTAAAATCTTTAGGAAACAAGTGGTGTCTGTTTTCTTTTGCACAGGATGCCATGAGATGTATTTAAATGGTGAGAGTCAAAGGTCAGTTTGGCAGCACGTACTCTAAGAAAGAGCCCAAGCTTTTATCCCTGTTTCATGTTAGAAATACTGTCTGAAGCCACAAAGCTATTGTACTTGATGAGAGAAGGAGTGGGATTAATCTACAGCAAGGAACATTTAGGTTAAATATTATGAAAAATGTTGTAACTGTGAGATCACTTAAGCAAAGTAGCAGGCTGTCAAGGGAGACAGTCAAGACTAGAAGTGACACTTTTCTATCAGAGCTGGTTTGGAGAATCATAGAATAATTAATAAGCATTTCTCTTTGAAAGGGGGGAGGAGCACCAGCTCTGCTAGAGGTCTCTGCCAAATCAGATGAGCCTCTGAATCTTATAGACACGCCGGGAGTTAATGCCTATATGCAGATAAAATGGAGCTCTCTGAAAGGACTTTTCTAGCCTCCTCTCAGCTTGTGTTACATATTCCAAATGAAAACCAAATGCAAATACTTTGAGCTGTTCTCCACAAAGCAGTTTGCAGTCTCCTACACTAAATCTGACCCACTGGAAATTTAAGGGGCCTTAGTGATGGCTCATATAATTCTTCCAAAACTAATTGGGTTACAAGAGCAAAAATGCCTGCTCCAATCTCTGTGATTTCTTATGCTTGTTTCATATTTATTTTCACAAATTTCTTGTGATAGTTTATTATTTCTAAATTTTAACCAATCTTTTCCACTGTCAAAGTTAATGAACGTGTTAACATAGCATTCAGTAAGAAAATGCGTAAGCTAGATGTGTGGCTCAGGTTCTACATATTCTGCTAAGGTTTTTATCTTCAGATTGTTCAGGCTTATCTGCCTGCACTGAACCAATGATAATAAGGTATCTTTCTTTCTGTCTTTGCTCTAGAAAGATAAAATTTGTCATTTCCTAGCATTATATCCAAGTGCAGCAAATTACAAAACAAATGCATTACCTCTATGTTATTTTGGGTTGCAGCCTGTGTTAAATTAATTTTCAAAATCAGATCACAGGAGGTTAAATCTCAGCCCCTAATTCGTGCCAACAAAATTAGCAAATCATTTTAACAGAGGGCGAAAGAGCTATTGCCTTGATAGTAACATAAAAGTTGAACTTGGCAGTTTATGGATTGGACTGGGCCTAAAAAGGCTTAGTTAAGGTTGTTCTCCACTATCTCCAGTAAAATGGTGCTTCATAAAAGCAAACATTCATTGTGCCCACTAACAAGGGTTTTGGCAAAGTAAAGGGGGGCATAGTCACCACAAAATTTAATCCATAGCTTTCCATCTACTGCACCCTACAGAGCCAAAGCCCAGGGAACCAGAAAAAAGAGATCAAAAGGCTTTAAAAATGTCAGGCAACAGGATCTTATTTAAATTATTAGGTGAGATGCCCTCTTGTTTTTAACAATAGCATAACATATCATGTAGCCTGTTTTCTTCTCTCCCTTTATGCTGTTTCTGATAGTCTGGTGCAAATTGCATATAGAAATTCTATTTCTGCTTTCCAGCATTACTACGGACAGCATTTGAAAACATGTTTTTGTAAAGCAGTGTAATATTCAAATGTATTTGAATCATGTAGAAGCTGGAGGATTTGTAGCAGGTTCATAACTAGTATTGACTGAAATAAAACTAATTTGATTATAAAAAAAGCAAAAAAAAAAAAAACAAAAACAGAAACTTGCCTTAGGTGAGGCTGATAAGTATTTAGGGAATATAAGAAGGCTTACCTGTAATTTTGTTAAGTGATTCAGCTTTAAGTACTGCACATTTCTAATCGACATACATACGCTAAAATATTTGGGTTTTTAAATTTCCAACAATTGAGTTTCAATAGTTGAAATCATTATAGCCATATAAGAAGAGATTTTTTTCTTGTTGTTCATGTTGGCTTTATTGCAGAAAACAGTCCCAACCTGATATCATACTGCAGAACAGAAAAACCTTTCTCCCGAGTTCAATCTCAACCTCTATCATGCTAGATCCTTATGCAAGAAGTCTCATTAACATCATCAAAAGCAAGGCTGTACAATCTAATTCTTAAAATATGTCATGTACATATCAGTCCTTGATACTGTCAATTTTATCTCAGATATTGTAAGGTGAAGCGTATGGCCTAAATATGAGACTAGCTGAATATTAATCTTCTCAAGCTTACTGATTAATTCATATTTCTAAATCATTTGAGTAGTGGATTGTACCGATTTAATAAACCACCAATCTGCCAAAACTTATGTGCTTAAAATGAAAGAAATACAAAGAGATCATCAATATACACATGATTAATGATCACACTTAAAAGCAGTTTTCATCATGCCTCCTAATCATGGATTTGCATGTCTCTGTGTATGACAGGTAGACTGAAATGAGAGAAAAGAATATCTCAGCACCATTCTGTCTTCCTTCCTCATGTTACTGTTTTTGTGATTCTTTAACAGAGTAACACAGATATTACAGATTAAGGAAAACAGGATGAACTATTTTTAGGATTCATGTGAAACCATTTTCACCCTGTAGCAAGTCCCTGATTTCCTTCTCATTATGTTATCTTAAGTTAGATGGGCCAGGACTGCAAAATTGAAGTGAGACTTGCATCTTTAAGGTTTGAAAGCATCAGGAGACAAAGCACATGCTGGGGAGGAACAAATTTAAGTTCTGGCTGTAAAAGCACTGGTCATACTGGATGAAAGGCATTGCACATTCAGAACGACTTGCCTTAGTGAAGTGTTCGCTAATGTGCTTTCTTCCTCTTGTGTTGCATCAGGTATCTAAAGCAGTTCCTACATGGCAAACAGAGGGAGAGTCATTTATAAAGTGACAGACTCATGCTAAGGCTGGCAGGGAATATCATTAACCTCACAAGTCTTGATGTGACTGAAGAGGCTCAAGATCTGTATGGGAGACAACTCTGAAAATTAACAGCCTCGTTAATCAAATCATAATGTTTTGACAACTTCATGGTGTGTATGTAATCTATCCTGTATACCATTTAGCAAAGGCTTTTATGCAATGAGATTTTTTTGCAATAGCTTTATGTGAAAAGCCTCCAAACCACAGTCCAATTACTAGACTGTATGCTGATTATCAAAGGGCAAAAAAGCATAATCAGCTGAGATTCAAATAGAAAATACTGCCAGGATTCTGAAGGAGCTAATACATCCCATCATTTCCCATTCCGTGTACTGACTGAAGTATAATTACCATCATCAATTATTTAAAAACTCTGAGGAAAGTGTCCAACCTCTCACACCTGAGCTCAGGTACAGGAAAAACTTCTGCTCAAGGAAAAAATTCTTCGAATCCATTTGTCCAATGTGTTTAGCCAAGAGTGAAACAAGTGAAGATAACCTGCTGGGCACCCTACTGTGACACACCAGAGCATGTCCCTCAGATAACCAGTTCACAGCAGCAGCTGCTCAGCACAGCGTAATCCGGAGTAATTCTCGGTCTCTCAGACATCAGATAATAATTTTCTGCTTAAAAACATTCTTTCCCTCAAATCCCTTATTCTTCAGGCTCCTTGAAAGTACCCATCTTAAGGAGCTTAGGGATACATGATTACCTCTTTCCACACCTGGGGATTTATGTAGAAGGCTTATTAATACTTTTGAGTATTAATCATATAAATCCCTCACATGTAGACAAGACTAAATCAATAAGTATTTCTCAGTTACAAAGTAAAGTTATAGCTTTGTATAATGTGCTTAGGGGAACCAGGTTTGGTGTAGAGGCAAAAGTAGCAAAATGCCATATTTCACTAAGAACATTTTGAAATGGAGGTGCAGAAAACATACATAGTATTTTAAGTCTCTTTGTCCTTCTTGTTCATTGTCCATCTACAAAGATAAAAAAATTAAATCAAGGCTAAAATGGGAGCAAGAATAGAGAGCTGTCAACTCAGCATACCTATTTACAAAAGATGTATTAAATCACAAGATTAATGAAGAGTGTCACTAGTACTGTAGTCATCTCAGTTCACCCAATGCCTTTAAACTCTTTCAGGGAAATATCAATATCTTTCCAGATGGGGAAACTGAGACATGGGGAAGTTAGCTGACACTTGGCTTCATTTAATGGCAATGGCACAGGAACAGAGCCTGTACTTTCTGGCTTCCAGTTCAGCCTCTGACCACTTTCTTTCATCATCTCCCTGAACGACCTAAGCCACATCATACCAAGGGCCATTTGCTAGACATCTGCATATGTGCTGCAGTCGAAGATGTGATTGCAGCACCCATAATAGTGCCAAATCCTTTCCCAGTTAGTGGCAAAGCTGTGGTGGCATAGGTTTTATTGCGTCCAGTGAGAGCATTCAACGCTAAGCAGAGTCTATGACATTATTAGCACCTCCGCCAGTTAAATAAAAATAGTTTAGACATGTATCCCTGTGTTGTAATTACATCTCCAAATGCAAGAATAGCAATTTTGGTGGGATTTATCACTGTTCTGTGCAGCACCGTTAATGAGCAATACTGTGATTTTCCCAGAGTGTAATGTTGCATAGAAACCTTACTCAGGTTCTTTCCAGCTGATGCATACTTTTGTTCCTGATATGAGAGGCTCTTCCATGATTTTTATCCCTATAGGGAAAAAAGAATCCTTTATCAGTTTCTCTTATCCCTCTACTAGTTCTGACTTTTTTTGAATTCCCATGTGGAATTTTCACAGGGAAAAGGGACAAAGGTTTGAAATATTTCTCAAAGTTGACTGCTGTGGTCCCTACAGTAGATATGAGGCAATCATGCAAGGGCAGGGGACACTTCATGGTATCTGCTTGAGAAGAAATGCGCAGTAATTGAGGAAAAGCTGAAATATGGAATGTTACATGCCAAATACGTGAAAATTCAGTTCACTAGAGCTGTTTCAGAAATCTGTTCATCTCAACATGTGTTGATACTGTGAGTCAGGCAGTATTTTGCCTTTCCAATAGTCTGTTAGTCTCTTAACATCCCTTTGTTCAGAGAAAGAAGGCCTGGCTTTACAGTCCCTTTGAGATGAAATCCAGGTTAAAACTAATGAGGAATGTGTTCCTTTAAATTTGTTAAAGGGTTTTTCTGCATGTTTCAGGAAAGAGGGGGGATTATTACCATTTCACCCCTGTAATAAAAGCCAAGATCCTGTATCTTGGAAATGTTTACAATCTAACAAAATGAGGTTACATTACATTGTAAAATTTTAAAGGGGACTATGCACTGACACCTATGCTCAACAGCATGAAACACATGAGCTATTTGGACAGGAATGATTTGTGTTTTAATATTATGAAAATAACATTTCAGTTTGAGAAAAACAAGCACCTGTGGCATAAAGTTTGAGATTTCCTCAAATACAGATTCTCCTTCTGCCAGGTACCAGCTGTTCCATTCAGACTAAGGGATGAGCACGATACGTGCATCACCTTGCTCAAAGCTGGGTAGGATGTTGGTTATTTGGGTACCTTAAGCACTAAGACAGCAAAACTACAGGTTCCCCTTTTATTAACACGCTAGAAGGTGACAGTGTCCGATATACTGTTGGCAAGGGAGGATGGCTGCAGAAGTGCACTGTGTGACCTGCAGCGCACACCCCAGGAGCTACATCACCCTGCACACAGCACAGTGAGGGTTTGCAGCCTCGGTGTGGAGGCCAGGCTGTCGAAAGGAGTCCCTGGCTCCTTCTGTGCAAGCCAGACCTCTCTGTGAGCCAGCTCAAGGGGCTCGAAGTGAGGAAAGGGATAGGGCATTATCTCATTTCCTTCCCAGACTTCCTGCTACTGTTTTGGGCAATTTATACCTTTAAGAATGCATAAGGCAAACAAACCTTGTTCTCCCTAGTGTGTGAAAGCCTGTCTTCTGCATTATTAAACTGCAAAGGAAAGTATGGTGTTATCTCACTCAGATTCTCTGCACGTACAAGAGCATCCGGTCCAAATATATTTCACAGCTTGTCTGTCTGGGTTAGTGTGCTGATTTCCGTGAGTGAAGGAGAGAAGAGAATCAATGCTTAATACCACAGTCTTATACAGATTGTTCTTGTATGCTTATCACTACGAAGTAGACAAACAAAAGTAAAAGCATTAATAGATACCTGACCAGAATTGTAAGTGAAACAAAAGCCTTCAAATTAGGATTTTATCCATTTAATTGCCGAGTAGGTGTTTTCATCAGCCATCTAGCACTTTATTGCCTTTCAAGGCTTATTTATTGTAACTGATTAATGAAGACCTAGAGCACCACTCTTTTATGGGTAACAAAGGGAAAGAAATTGCAGCACCATTTATGCTTGCAATTCATTGAGTTACTATATGTCCCTTTGATTTATCAGCTAATACATTATTATAGCTCCATGTCACACTGTCCATTTCTCTGAGTAGAAAGCAAGGACAGAAGCCTGACCCATGAAATGCAGAAGACAAATCAACATCATTATCCCATGCTTTCTCAGACCCAGTAATAGCTCTTTCCTGAAGACTGTGTTTTTCTGGATCACAGCTGTTGAAGCAGCTGGGAAAAGGATGGGAAAGAGTGGTTCTAGGAGAGCATTACTGCTGACCTCAAACCCATCAATTTCTGTGTGAGTGTGTTAGTCCTGACTTAGGTTTTGCACTGCTCTGATTCCAAAGGCAGAGGTCATCTCATAGCCATGTGGTTCCAAACAAGATTTAGCCTTCATTGACTATAGGTCCAAATGCTCAGCAGATTTAAGAGTATCTCTCAACTAGCTGCACTGATGAGGAAGAAAAGGAAGTAGAAAGAAGACAAACTGGGTTCTATCAAATGAATACTTCCTTGACGTTTGTGGAGCTACTGCTGGGGATTTGAGCTGGCACACATGTATGCAGTACCGTACCAGTTACTGTGAAGCCCAAGAGCTGTGTGTGTGTTTGTGCTGTATTTTCGTTAACCTGCTTGCTTTCACAAGTAAGGATTTAGTACCAGAAGAAAACTGTGCAAAATTCTTTAGTGAACATTTGTGAATTCTGGCAGGTTTTCAACTTAGTTTTCCATTTTAAAGTAGGATATGCTGATGCACCTTTGTTGCAACTCCACTAAAATGTAAATTTGTACCAGGGATGATACTGGTCTGCTGTGCACATTTTCCTTCCTGCAAGTCATTATCACATGCCTCTCTTTCTAAGAAAGGCATTTTTATGAGAGGTGGATCACTGGGGTGGGTTTCTTTGTGTAGCTGGTTTGTCCCACACTCCAGCTATAACAATGCAGTTTCACTAGGCACTGGGTCATAAGGCTGACCTCAGCTAACAAGCTGTTCCTGTTTTCCAGCTACTGGGAATGTTTATTGGCCACTGTTTTCCTCTATTCCAAACACATAGTTATTTCTCAAGACCCATATAAATCATAAGGTCACAAAACTCATAAAAACTGTGACATTCACTGTGATATAGGATGCAAATGAACTAACTTCAGGATTAGCAGCCTTAAACATCTATGGTATATTTTATCATAATATAAATACATTAATTGAAGTTACATATACTTTTTAGTTCAAGGATATACACAAAATGGTGACAAAGCTGCTCAATGGGACAAACTTTTATATACTGATGTTTCAAATTGGTACAGTTTTAACTGTGAGCTCTATTACAAAAATAATGTACCATAATCTGTATGAAAGTGAGTTTAAGAGAAACAGTAATCTGTTTGCAATAAATGTTAAGTATTCACAGGCTTTATATGAAAATGATGCTGAGCATGCTATTGAATTTCCTAATGTAGATTTCAAGAGCAGAAACTCATGGAGAGGTCTGTACTAACATGCTGGATTGACACACTGATATATGCAAAACTCAACTACACCTACAAGGAAGCACACTGAGTTATCAGTGGGAGTTTTATTCGTAATGTCTGTACTGAAATTGGACAACAAATTAATAGAAAAGGATTGGAAGCAGTTACTACAGTGAAATTTGCATACAGATTTCCACTCTGCTTCTCTGTTCTCATTTGCTTTAGTTGTTTTGAAAGGCACGTTTTCCAGGTTGAAAGTTTCCCAGGCTGCTCCTCTGCTTGAGAATGAACTTTGGAAAGAGACAGCTAAAATGATTCTTGTCTTTTGGTTGCACAAAGAGTATAAAAATATACACACAGAAACACTCACACACACGCGCATACACATGTCCCTGTTGCAAAACAGAAGAAGAGCCGTGGGACTTTTTCAGGCAGCTGTTCAACCACACTAAGATCAGAAGGCTGAAATTTGAAAGCACCATCCACGAGTAAATGTTCTTTGCACTTCTCTTATGAAATACTGTTTAGATTTCACAAAGCCAGGGCTTCTTTAAAGTTGCCGGCTATACATATTACTCATGTTGCTTAGGGGTTGTTTGTTAAAGTTGCAATGTACACAACCAAATGATTTTGTGCTGAGATAACAGCCAGCCAGGAAACATGCTAACATTGTAAGTGGATTGATCTCTGAACTACAAATGGTTTTTATTCAGCTTTGTGTGCCTCCTGTGGCAGAGAGCATTTCTTGATGCTATGGCCAGTCACTTTGTCTTTCCAAGTTCTAATATGAAAGAAGTAAGGAGAGATAGTTTTAATCTTTAAGTGTTACAATGGACTGCCAAAGGTCTTCTCAGCATTATGAGAATATTTATCTAATAATGTCACATATTTCAAACATTTTAGGACTCTGTTTTTGATCCAGAAAAACCTTGGAAGTTTTGATCTCCTTTATGTAATTCAAACTCATCTTTTCTTTGGTGAGAGTTTAAGAGAGTCTTCCCCCACCCCTCAAAAACAACAGAAAAAGCTGTAATGCATGTACATGACTAAACGTTGACACATCAAATACTTCAACAACAAAGAGGTATTTTCCCCATAACTCCTCTTGTTTTTACCTGTGCCCAGTTGTTATATACAGGTTATAGATGCAGTCCCAGCAAAAATCAATCCACTCATTTACATGTGTCACACTTTCAGGCAAGGAAGACACATAGCAATCATTTATATCAATACAGACTAGGCATGTGAAGACACTAATCCCATATTGGATTTTTCACTTGGTTGGCAGTCTGCCCAAAGGGACTGTGGCGCAGAAATAAGAACAAAGGGCACAACATTGAGAAATATTGAGTTCCAAGTGCATAGTGCTGCATCCTTGATACTCTTTTAATATAGTTCCTAACTGGAAATAAATTAAAATACCCATCATTTTACTTCATTTACAGAGCTTCAGGACATGGTTGCTATGGAAGAAAATTGCCATAACTTGTGTTCTAAAGCTAATATGTATGTCTGCAATTTCCTCTCTCCTTAGCCTCTTTTAGTTTCATTAATTATGAGTGTTGTTCAGTGAGGTTGTAGAGAGCCCACAAGGGACAAATATTAGAGTTTCAAAAGAGTGGAACTTATTTTATGTTCTGAACTTTCACACTTTCTATGAAAAACTAACATCTACCTAATACTTTCAAAAGTCAAGTTCCCAAGGTTATGATTAATATGACACATATATCCCAATAGGATAATTAAAATTAATCAGCAGTTCAGAATTCCCAAATGGAGTACTCTAAGGTTGACATCACTTTTAAGCATTTCTTTTCTACTTTCGTGGAAAGAAAAAGAAATCACAAACGATTCTGGTCTTCATTTGTTACAACTCTCTCTGTTCTTTAGGCATTTGAGGAAGCAAACCTGAAGCTTCTGTAACTTACCAATTAAGCAGGCTTTTTAGTGAATTCAGCACTACATGCTAACAGCGCTAGTTCAACCACAAGCCATTAATCCAGTTGGGCTCATGAAAACAATGTTTAATGGATATAGAGGCATCCAGATAGTGTTTGACTCCTTGCAGCAGTGTGGCTGTATATATATGCATGAGTCTCTGAATGCAAGTAATTTAGTTCTACAGAAATCACAGAAATGCAGTTGTTAGTCTGTGTGAGACTTTGCAGCCCCTTCTTCCCATCATTCTGTGGCTTAAGAAAACTTCCAGGTTTCAAGTCTCAGTTAAGAAGCTTTATTCAAGACCACAGAAGCCATTAGGAACCTTTCCCTTATTTCAGGAGGAGCTAGACTGGGCTTTTATATTTAGAATAGAGTATCGGGCTATGCAGGCTTTGTTCCTTGCTGTTTGCAAAATTTCTGGGAGGCTGTTGGCACTCACTCTCTCTCTTCTGTCTCCACATATGTAAAATGAGAATGACAACTTCACCTTAGAGGAATGTTGTAAAGCTTCACTTATAAACAGATTGGCATACTTGGATGAAGTTGCTCAACTAACGAGAAGTTTTCTGATTGATGGATGTCTCTTGAGAGGTCATAAAAACAAAAACAAAACTGTGTAATTGAGGTTTTGGGCCTACAGGAGCCTACTCTTATGCAACATGACTGTTTATGCAATTTTTTTCTCTGTTACCTAGAATATCTTTCTAAATCTAACCATGTCAAATTAGTGTCTAAATACAAAACTAAGCCAAGGCATAATCCTCACACCTGAAATATCCATATGAAAGAATATGAAGCTTGACATATAGATAGTAATAAGAAAATTACTTTAACTCCCCCCCCCCCCAGGTTTATTAATCCCATAGCTGGCTTAATATAAATAAAGTAACTATGAAACAAGTAGTAAAAAATTAGACTCCATTTTATTTTGTGGAGAACACTGGAAAGTTATCAAGAGGTAAGGATTTGCAGTGAAACAGGAAGGTGAACAAGTTGTAAACGAACTTAATATATTCCAGATGGCATATTTTACTTGGGAACTGAGTTTAGAGTAATTAGAGGCATGTGAATTTCCTATAAATACTAAACTTCACCAGTTTGACATTAGAAAGCTCATTCATCTCTGAAGTCTTTAAAATGCTAAGTGTTTCTTTTTCCCCCACTTAAAGTGGAAGTCATGGATTTGTAAATTTGTCTTTTTTGACAGACAGAAACCTTTTTTCATTAAAAGATGGCATTTTTCTATGCCAGAAAGTTATGAACTCTACTTCCTCAAATAAGAGGTTTAAAATTGAATGTTTCTTCCCAGAAGAGGTTTTCATTTTTATATACTGGGATCATTAGAATATAATTTATTGCAGTATGTGGTAAGCAGAGAAATCAGCGGAATTTGACCTAACTTCAAGATCAAACCTTTTCATTTGTAAAATGCTTTTTGCAGATAGACATACTGAAGACCTTAGCAGATGATTTTTGCTTTTACTTTCCTTAGGATGACAGTACTAAAATAGCAAAGCCTGGTCCACAACCTCTGATTCTTCTCCTTTTTTCTACATGATATCAGTACATTCTTTCCCAAAGTGAATCCTGGTCTTCTCATTTCTGATGAAGTATTTTCCAAGTTTTATTTGGTGCAAATAGAATAGAACTGAGTAAATGTAAGTTAAAATATTCTGTCACCACTTGCACCCTCTTTAGCCATATGTCAGTGGAAACTGGCTTAGATCCATGACATAAAGGGGCTAATTTCATTTGCAGCAGCTAAAGATCTGTCTACTGTTCTCAGTGGAGCTGTATAGATAAAAGTGCAGATATAATCTTGCTCATTTAGTTCAGATCTTCAGTTCTGTCAGTCCCAGGTATTCCAAAGGCATAAGTCAAACAACCAGAAGCATGTGATAAGATGAAGGGTAATCAGATTTTAAAATAGTAGTGAATATTTTTATTGCTTCTGGGTTTTGAACATTTATTGGTTAAGACATGCTGTACTTCAGATTCCTCTGTTCAGAATTAAAAGTTTAACTTTAAAATGAAGGGACAAATCCCAATACATTAAGTGATTTCAGAAAACAGTGTAATAACAAAACTGTTGCTAACATTAGTCACGATCAAACTGTTACAGTGGGTAACTGTAGATCTTCATCATGTCTTTGTTACATCTTTTCTCTTTTTCATTACAGCATTGTCTGGCACTAAAATAGACCCTCACTAGCTCATTTTTAATGGACACCGACTGTCAGTTAGTGGCATTAGTAAATTACTGAACAGTGGCCAAATCCCAATGGCCTTATTCCCAGAAATCTCTTATTTTGACAAGACCTTTGTATTAGTAACTTCAATGAATTTTGGCCCTAAGTGAAAACCATAAAAACATTAGCTCACAAAAGATCAACGGGAACAAAGGCTCCTCAAACTGACAGAGGTTTCAGTAAATTACAAATTGTTAATCGATTGCAAATTACATATTTAAATATCCAGCACTTCCTAGAACTGTGGGGTTCAGGGTATATGCTGTCTGCCTTAGGGGACTTCACCTGCACCATGAATCCAGTACAAGCAAAACCAGTTTAAAAGCCTCCTGCCATGAGCACTCATGCCCACCTCCCACTTTTTCATAGAGTTTGCACTGGTTGGCTGGTGCAAATTCAACTGCATGTGTGTCCACACACAGGGAAATGATCTTGAAAAGTCGAAAAGACTTCTCCATTGAGAAGAATGCACTGTGCAATGGGAGCAAGCAGCCAGGCGAGAATGCATCGCACAGGACCCCAAGCACACTAGGAAGGGAAAAAAAAAGGAAAACTACACACAGTTCCCATGCCTTCCAGTGCTCAGGGAGTACCTGAAAACACAGCAGCCACCCTCTATCTTCCATGTTGCTCTCATCTTCATCAAGGTATGTTTTGAGGCCCATGCATGAGGAGTTATAGACCCCCTCCAGATGGATACCTACAATGACAGTCTCTGCTGCCTGGGAAGGCTGATGTTCCTTCGCAGAATGGGGCTGCCCCTCCAACGCCCCGTTAGGTAGATCACATTTAGAGATGTCACCCTGATAAGGTAGGGCACAGGAGGTCACAGAGAGCTGTCCGGTTGCCCAGGGTCATGAATGGGGAGTAACTCAGCAGGTGCTGAGGTTGCAGGCAGAAAAACAGCCCATTTGGGGCTGTTCTTAATTTTTTATTTTTAACAGGATGTACTTCTTTTTCTTGTTGCCTATAAACTGGGATTAAGGTTGGTGTCCCTTGGGTGCCTGCAGTTCTTGAGCTTTTAGCTCAGGGATACAGACTACCTTGTTCCACAAGCACTGCAGTAAATCCCTCATCTCTAACCTTCAGCCACTAATGGGGCACAACTCCATGGTGCAGAACAACTTGAAACCCTTTACTTAGATTTCCTCTTGCAATGCTTTCTGTTCAGCTAAAATGAAACCTCACAAGGAACAATAATAAAAAAAAATATATTTTAAAAATAAAGGTAAAAGAAAGATACATGCTAAGAAGCAAATTCCGATAACAAAAAACAGTCTCTGCAGGCTGGATAATTTGTCAGCGAGATATTTGGCTGCTTGGTGAAAGTGGGATTCAAGTGATAAAAGACATATGGAGCTGGAAAATCCTTTCATTCCAACAGGTGAATAACTGAAATACTTATAATCAACCTATAGATGCATAGCATAGTAGGCTGCAGAAAATATATTCAGATGTAGATTATAGTTGTATATGCTTCACTGATTGTTTCAAAAGGTTAAATGGCAGACATTTCAATTCCAGATCAGTTCTGCATATGTCTTCAGAAGGAATTTTTTAGGCAAAAAGCATAAAATCTCACTGCCATATTAATAGGAAAATGTGTAGAAGCAGAGCATGGTATGGCAGAGTGGCTGGCTTCAGCAACAGGCAGGGCTTTCCGGCATTTTCACTTCACTTTCTGTTGTACAATGTGCTGTGGTGCATTTCAGGGGTCGCCAGCATGTTCAGAGCCGAAACCAGACGTAAGCACTGTTATCGCCTATTAGAAACTGGAAATAGAAAATTCGCCAAAACCTGTGTTCTGCAGCTGTTTATGTTTTTCCTTGTCCAGAACTCATTCTATATGTATTGCCTTTTCTTCAAATTCATAGCTTACACTTTCCAAAAAAAAGAGCAATCTTTTTACAATTCATTCAAGAATTTGTAGAGGAATTCCAGATCCCCTCATCTTTCCAATGGGAGTCTATCACAGACATTGTTTTACTGAACCATAAAATTAGGATCATCTAGCAACGGCATGTTCAGGCCTCAGCTGGAAGGAGCAGAGAGTGTGAACTCTGCAGTGAATTTCAGTGGGCTCCCATCCGAGAGCTCTGCACCCAGAAAGCAAACAAAAATGGGATATCTGGAAAAAAATAGATAAGCAAAAAGGGAATGTTTTTTGCATCATGGCGTAGTGGCTCCATGAACCTATCTTCTGGTTAACTTTTCTTCTGGCCAGGCATCTCCTGTTTTCACACAGGAACACATGCTCTAGTCTTTCATCTTAAACTACACTCAGTGGTTAGCACCATGTTTATATTTACATCTCTGTGCCATAAACCCTAAAGGACTATAACATTACCAGAAATACTTGCCACACCATTGACAGCAGTAACTGAGTGAAGAATTGCCAAATGGGAAATCCAAATTTGCAAACTCAGTACTCTGGGCTGTATGCCAAGACTGTCTGGGCTCTGCAGAGGTGACACATTCAGTCTCCTCACAGGGATGCCAATGTGCCAACTGCATCCCTGGCACAGCATCTTCCGACAAACTTATGGAGAACTGCTACCAAGTCCAGAGGGACGTGCAAGCTGCTTTCCTAATCTTCCTTGGCAGCAACTCCATTTTCAAGTTGTGACTGTACTTTTTCCTATTTACAAGAACTGTTGTTTGTGATACACAGTGGTCTCTGGTAGGATTTTGAAAAGTGCAAAAATGAAAACAGGACATTGGTTTCCAAGTATAAACTATTAAAATTCAATGTAATGTCACTTCCCTAAGAAAAAAAAAAATATACAGATACTCATTTTCTGCAGCCCATATATCAGACATTGCCACCAGTGTGGGAGAATCCAAATCCATTTGTTAGCTGCCAAGTGAAAGACATGATCCTTAGAATAAGAAAGTTGTAGGCCTGATCTCTAAAGCTTTCCCTTTACAAACAGTACTTTGTAATTATTGTCTCACAGCTAAACTTCTTTTCTCTCTGTCAGTAATATTTTAAAGCAAAATTAAAAAGATCAGAAAATACTCCAAAATCTTCCACAAGGCTGCATAACCTGTAACATGCAAAATCTATTAGAAGACAGCCTTTTAGTAACTAAACTGTCATTTATAACTCCATAGCAGACAGAAAGAGCCCCATAAATTACAAATCTGTCACTATAAGGGACAATGGGAAGGTGTGGACAAGTTATTGCTGTGAATGAGGAAACCTAGGAGAATGATAGAATTTAATTTGAATAAGTTTTGCTGAATTTACTTCATATAATAGCAAAACTGGCGCTTACAGGTTAATTTGTGGGGTTTGTATGTATACAGAATGCTTAGTAAGACTACAGAAGATTGTTTATTTTTAAGGTATACCAGGATAAAAATAGCAAATTTAAATCTTTTGGGGTATTTTTTCTTCTCCATACATGAAGCAAATGAGCATGAAAAAATTTGCTTTTCATATTTAGTTGCAATTTATCATAGAATTTAATAATCCAGAAATATGTTTCTTCTTCATATTCATTTGAACATTTACCTACTGTTGAGGCTTGAGCAATGAGTGGTGCCTGGGACAGCAGTGCAATAATGTCATCATGGGGAGAAGAGCAAAGTCTGTCACTCAGACCCTGGTTTTACGTCCTTACTCTTCCTCTTTAATGGGCAGTTAATTACTTGGAGAAAGGCTGTCTTGTTAAAAATACTCAACATTCATTTTTTTCTAAAGTGTAAAGACTAGCAGCCTGCATCCCTGAGTACTTCCAATAGGTTTTGCAAGGAACCTACAACCAGTATTCTTAAGGATATTTCTAAAGGAAAGAAAAAAACAAACCCCAATTTTGAGGTCTTTTCACAGCTCTTTTCCTAAATTTCCAATCCTGTTTTATGTATGTCATAAAGAAACTATAGAAAAAGGTCTACTTTTTTAAATGAAGGCTAATTAAAAGTATCTCAGAAATGCACATTTCTGCTTTGTATTTCCACCAATCTGAAATGGGACAGTGAAGCTAACTAGCTGAGCAATTGCTACTAGAAAAATCGAATGCATAAGAGGAAATGCAGTTAACACAATATTTCACATATGTTAATGCTTACAGTTCCATCAGTGTCAGCTTTATTTTCTACTTGATATACACCAAAGCTGGCACACAATTTTAACTGATGAGGTAATGTCATTTTTAATTTAAGGAGCCTTAAGCCATCTACTTTAACTAGTGATATCATCTTTGCAGTTGTCTCACGGGATTTCATGTAAACATAAGTAATGTGTCCTGGATGGTTTGGAGCAGAGTTGTTAAAAATGACATTGGCCATCATGAAGACATTTTTTTCCTTTGATCTCTTTAAAAATGTCAGACACATTTTACTGTCCTGTCATTTTTAGCTCTTCCTCATATATCAATATTCTCAGAACATTTCAGTGAGCATAACAGTAGATTAAAGGTCTAAACAAATTAATGGCAACATTTTAATGTCAGTCATAGTAGGATAATGAAAAGTAAATGAGATTGTCTGGCTAGCAGCAACTTGTTAGATAAAATGGCAGCACGGCTGAGGCATAAAGACACAGGGGCAGAGAAAAGTCTTTTGCTGTAGTCCAAAGGGGCCCAGAGCACAACCCACCACCTTTTAGAAGATTAAACTGATTCTACAAGTTGTGTTTCCTTCTTCCTGTCTAGGATTGAGTGAAGTCATCTGAAATGAAATGCAGCTTCTGCCTCTACGTAACTTCATTCTGATGCCTATTCTCCCAGCTTGCTCAGTACACAAAGCTGCTGGGCTCATCTTAGCCCTCTTAAGCCAAACCCATCAGAGCAGGCCCTACATCTTTGTGACAGGGCTGAAGAACCTTAATATGACTGTTGCTCCCAGGCAAACTTTTACTGCCAATCATTATTACATTATTATATGCTTTTCCTTATGAAGTCCTTAGGAATGAAGCAACTAACCAGGGGAAAATTTAGCCCAGCCTGTTCAGTAATCACATGCTGTACAAGTATGAATATTATAACATGTACTTCTTGATTGAAATATCTAAGCAAAGATTATTTGTAATGTAGTAAGTTTTGTCTGAGGAAAAAAAATGTGTTGTGAGTGGTGTGTGGATTTTGTGACTTACTCTAAACTATTTGTCCAGTTTATAAGGAAAATACCAGGTTTTTCTACCACTGCTCTGAAACATGGTGGAGTTTTGAACTAAATCTAATGTTTAGGGATTTATTATTCTGTGAACATATGTTTGGAGGACAGCATATGGAAATCAAAGTATTGTTCATAAAGAGCTCCAGCCACAAAGATATTTTTGAATTCATAACAGAACTTCACAGTTTGAAAAGAATGCTATGCATTATGTATTGATAACAACACTACACAGACAAAGGAACACAATTTAATAATACAGAATTGTGCTCATGAGATTTCCTTTTTTTTTTTGTTAATTGGTTACTTTAGCTGACATTGTCTGCAAGCATAATGGACACTATTCTTCCTAATAGTTCCATGTTGCCAGATGATGTCTACAGACATAATGTAGTCCATTTTAATTATTTCATTTTGCTTACATCTTTCAGCATAATGCATTTTCCAAGCAAGCTAGCATTTTTCTTGATTATCTATGTTGTGTTATGGTTTCTAAATTAATTAGGTCTCCTTCTTTCCTGGAAGTTAAAAGTTTCTTCCTTCCATTTATCTACCAGGTATGATTATGTTGAAGTGATTGATGGAGATAATGCTGAAGGACGCTTATGGGGAAAGTACTGTGGAAAAATTGCGCCCCCTCCTTTGGTGTCTTCAGGCCCATATCTTTTTATTAAATTTGTTTCCGACTATGAGACACATGGAGCAGGATTTTCCATCCGTTATGAAGTTTTCAAAAGAGGTGAGAATTCATTGTTGTATAGCTCGTAACTTGTGATTTTTTGCTCTCATCAGAAAGGTCACCATAATTCTTTGGAATGGTAGGAATACAAAAAAATGCTTGAAGGAAGAAAAGTGTATTACCTTACCATTCCAAGGTTGGGCATTTATTCAGTGGGTGCAAATTATTATGAATCTAATGGGTCAGCTGCATGTGAGGATTGACTCCTCTGGGTGTAACATGATAGTCTTCATCAGCTGTTTGTTTCAACCATCTTAAAACCATTCTTTTTATTTTCTTTTTTCCTTTTTTTTTTTTTTTTGTGTGCGTGATAATTACTGTATTATTTGCAATGTTACTGCCCTAACAGCACTGTAGCCTTCTGAGTCCCTGACTTATTTTGGTTAGTGCTTTGCTCTGCATTCCCAAGAGATGGCTTTGGGTTCAGAAAGGACCAGAGTACACATGGGCAGCAGATGATGCTGCTGTTGTTTTCATAAATTGTGTTTGGGAGGTAAAGGAGGGAAGAGGCTCACACTATTCACAGACATGACCTACTGGAAGCTTGTGCCAGGAGTTCAGTACCAGCACAGACAGCTGTTTTGGGCACAGAGAAAGCCCAGAGAAGCAAACAGTTCAGAATTAACCAGACTTAGAGCAGTCCCTCTGATAACTGAGTCAGTAGCTAGAAAGGCAGTAAGCTCATTTCCCTATAGTTGGATGGAGATAAAGAATTCATTTATTATAAGCCTGGACCAAAACTCGTAATACATAAAAGGGCAGTAAACTGAACTTTATTAAAAAAAAAAAAAATATTGACTTCAACAACATTTAGCAGCTCAAAACTCCCAGTTTCCAATGTATGTCACTTCCAGATAGTGCCCCATTTTCAGAACCAGTTCAAGTCCCTTTTAAGCACCTAAACCAGAGCCAAATTTTCACCTGTGTTCAGCACACAGGCTTGGTGGAAGCTATACTGATAATAAGGAAGCACAGTAGTGAAGTATCTTTTTCTAGTACATGCTATTGCTGCTCTGTAGAGTGCTAATTGGGGCCACAGACCTCCTGTTCACCATCTTCCCTGTCTGTAAATCCACTCTTGGCTCCCAGAAATTCTTTTGGTGACCCTCAGGGTCACATGTTTTGAAAGAACTCAGCACCCAAATCACACCAAGCTTTCCTGAAAAAACATCTCTATTTATTTTGGTGTCTTTAGGAGGCTGAACTCTTGAAATTGTCTCCTGAAGTTTCTCAGTGCTTGTATATACAAGTACCACCTTTCATGAAGAACGACACTGAAATATAAGAATTGAAATAATGACCCATGAAACGATATATTTTAGTTACAGAGCATTTTCAAGGGGGAAAAAAAAAAAGCTTTTATTCACTTCCTAATAGTATAAAGCTTCAAGTCAGAGCTCCGACAAGAATGTTTTTTATTTGCTTGTGTGGTCATTTTCATCTCTCAATGATTTATATTAACCATGTCAAGATAGCATTATGAGTATGATTTTATACACACAGAAGTCTGGAAACTCAAAATTACGGCTCCCAGAGCAGCTTTAACTCTAGTTCTTCCACATGAACTGTATATTAATGCAGGGAAGTTATCATCAGGTATCGTGTGAGAATATGCTGTGTGTACACAAAGGATACAAGTTACAGTGGGAACACAGCCCTTTTTGTTTTCTGAGTTAATGCATATATGCTATTTCAAATCTATATTTTAATATCTGTACCAAATAAAGCTGACCAGTTCACCCTGTTATGCAGGTGAACCTCAGTCGCTCACACCAGACCAATACGCTTCATTTTAGCAAATTCACAACTTTGCTCATCATTTTCCAGGTATGAGAAATATTAAAATGATCCCAAGGTACAATGGTGCTGAGCTGCATTCCAGCACACAGTGTATTTTCACCCATTATTCCTGTGAGAAGCATCCTTAGGGGTTTTGTTTTTGTTTTTGTTTAAAAACAGACCTACATTATGCTATATGTGTCCTAAGCTGAATTCAAAATCTGATGCTTAAAAAATCACATGCAATGGAAATAGTAAGGAGAGACCAGCACATGTAGTGACTGTAATAAATGAAGTATGGGCTTTAAGAGTAGGAATTGCCTTTACTTCTTATCCAGCTCCTTAGCCAGAAAGACACTGAAGAAGCTGAATTCCAGACTAAAACATGAAACCCATATTACCCAAAGTTTAGGCCATCTGAAATGTTCATCATTTTGGCTTCAGCAGCCAGCCTGTGTTAGGATGTGGCCTACTCTCTGGAAAGGTTCTATGTGGTTCACATTCAACATTATAAACTTTAGTCAACTAAATTTAGGGTGTAAACTGAAAGAAAAGACAGTGTCAACCAAGAAAACAAATTATTTTCAGGCTTCGTGACACCTACAGAGAGCAAATGAAATTATCCCCAGTGTCATCTCTTTATTTGCTCTATCACCTCCTCTCTGTCTTTTCTTCAGCTCTTTTATCTTCCTTTATTTCATATACATGCAAAGACGTAGTTTCTTCACCTCAGAAGTATCTGTTCTCTCGGGTCTCTGATAGAACCTTTTCTACCAGCTTTCCATGATGATTGCCCCGTGTTGTTCCTCATAGCCTCAATGTTGATTTAATTCCTGGAACTTCTTTATACATCAGTAAAGGGTTAAAATTGATAGAGAGCATTTTAGTAAGGCACTCTTCTGAAAACAGTTTTTGTTTCTTGCACCACATTGACATGAACATGTTTAAAATAAAGCAAGCTGATATTGAGATACCATGTGTGAGTGTAAGGAGCCTAACGATCATGCACTCACAGAGCCAAGATCTGCCTGCATTTAATAAAGCAATAATGATCCTGGCTTACATTTTATATTTCATCTTTTATTGGATTCCAAAAGGAGTACAGAGCACTTTATGCTATGAATGGCATAGCAAACCTATTTTATCCTGGAACAGCAGCTACTGGTGGGAGTAGAGAGCAGCAAGCAGAATATAACCCTCCCATACAAGACAAGCAGACAAGGGAATGACAGGGAGAAAAGAGAAATATCTGACTAATGTGTAAGGGGGTGATTTAATTATAGGCAAAATGTAATTTCCCAAATTGGAATGGGTCAGGTTACAAGAGCATTAATATCCACATCTTCCAAAATATACCATGAAGTGTTCAGAATATTGATGTGACAGCTCAAGCATTTCCTATCAGTGGTTGTAGAAGGACAAAAATACTTGAACTGAGTAAATTCATTCAGACCTCCCTCTTACATGCTGAACTTAGTTGGGAGGTAGCCAAATCTCTGGGGGGTAATATATTGGGCACATTTACAAGGAAAGCATCTTCTATAGTGAAATTAGAGTATTCATATATGCAACAAGCCAGTCTGTTCTTCAACAATCTGTGTTAAGCACTGGAAATCCTCTAAGGCTTCTGACTACAGTCTCTAAGGATGCTGGGCATCCTCATCCAAATTGAAACCTCATACTCATCCTACAACACAGACCTGCCTGTTGCAATGAAACTGTTTTGGCTGTGTCCCTCCTCTACTTTATGTTCAGAGACCTTCATCTGAATCATCCTACTCAAACTCCCCAGGTCAGCTGCAATCCACCAATGCCCCAAATCCTGTAAATCACTTAAATCCATTAAATTTAGAGTGTCAAAAGTCAGAGGGGATACCTGTGATGACCTTGTGGGAGTATGTGTGGACAGTGCCTGCAGCTGACTTCTGAGCACACCTGCAGATGTGGGATCCACAGAGAGGATTCCTGAGGGACTTAAACAGAAGAGATAAGCAATCTGTCAACAAGAGAAGGACATCAGTTCTAGTCCCCTGTATTCTCAAAGGCAAATCCAGTGATACGGCCTTTTATACCCTCGCATCTTTACTGCCGCTATCCTACTCCTCCGAGAGCATTGTTCAGAGCATCCCATTATGCAATGGTGGGGACATCAGGGAAAGCTGGTATGTCAACATTGACATTAGGTGACTTCTAGCAGCGCTGCCTGTGTGATTACACAGTTTATCATGCCTGCATTAACAGCAACATTTTACTGGTGCACCTGTGTCAACACCACTCAGAATGAGTCACTCACCCTTGGTACATGTACGAATTACCTTTCACATTTAGTTTGTCAAGGAGGCATAGGTCACATCTGGCAGAGTTACTGCGTCAGTGCTCCAGGAATCTGAAACCACTACTCCCTCTACTGAATTCACTCACCCGCTTTTGTAAAAAAATTCTATTTCACCAATAAAAGGCTGTCAGCCATGAGATTTAAAGATTTGAGCTTGAAGGGGCTATAATTATTTCTCTAGGGCTCTGTCGAGATTTCTGCAGCTTACACTTTCATTGTTCCCACATGACTTTGTATTTGTCATAATTTTTTCTAGAGCTGGTACAAGTTTTCATATTGTTCCATACAAATTGAAAATTGGAGATCAGACAGTATATGTGAATTGTGCTTTAAAATCTGACTGTCAGTAATAGGAACAAGCTGGCTGAACGATTAATGCGGTGATTAAAATCAGGTGTTTCATTGAAAAGCCACCTTTGCTGCTGGAGAGACAATATGACCTAATTTGTTCTCCACTTATCTACTTCACTTAGTAGCATAGTGTTAACCCAGGTGATTTTGCTTTTTCTCTTACAGGACCTGAATGTTCCAGAAACTTTACTTCATCAAGTGGAGTGATAAAGTCCCCTGGATTCCCTGAAAAATACCCCAATAGCCTTGAATGCACTTATATTATCTTTGCACCAAAGATGTCAGAGATTATACTGGAATTTGAAAGCTTTGAGCTAGAACCTGATTCAAATACTCCAGGGGGAGCATTCTGTCGCTATGACCGATTGGAAATCTGGGATGGATTCCCTGATGGTAAGAGAAAAATGGACTGTGATATGCATAACCATTATGCTGTATGGGCTGCAGAAGGCACTTGCTCATTTTTTTTAAATGTCATTGTAGAGAGGTCCTTGCTTGATTTATGTGAAACAAGTTGAATTAAAGAGAAAGGGGGAAAATGTTCTGTAAAGTCATTCAGTAAGGCATATCACAGTGTGAAGAATTTTTTTCTAATGAAATACGTTAAATTTTGAAGAGTTAGCTTGAGGGAAACCTCTGTTTTTAGAGAGAATATGCAATGGACTTCCTACACTAAAATAAATTAAATACGAAGCCTTATAATGTGTTCTCAAACTTTCACAGCTAATATATTTAGTGTGAGGCGTCTCTGCCCATGGCAGGGGGGTTGGAACTAGATGATCTTAAGGTCCTTTCCAACCCTAACTATTCTATGATTCTATGAGTATTGTCTAGAAATTTCCAGCTTGCACAAACTAGATTTCAGGTGCTAACTGTCCAAGTTGTGTAGGATCCAGGTTACAGACCAGTTATCAAAGCAGAGAATTTCATTGCCAGAGAAAATGTGGTGTCTATACAATTGAAATCATGGCAACTAAATGATTACCCAGATCAGTAAACAGCCACTCTGTTATTCATTCTGGTGGTCAGTGATTGGGCACTGCAGGGTTCCTCCCTCATTGTGCTCTCTCTTCCAGCAGTATAAGCAAATCCAAAGGTTTTATCTTAAATAGATTAATTTATAATCTTTGATTAGCTGGGCATGTATGTCAGGGTGAGAGTACCCTTCTGGAACTTACTTCTCTGCCACATCAGTAATTTTCCACTTAGTTGTTGAACACACGTGACCCTGTGTAAATACACCAAGTACATAGCTAGATAGTAGCTAAGGTAATAGTGCCAGTGAGCCCTCATTTCATCCTCTGCCCAATTTCACGTCCCTATTTTGCACTGAGACTGATGAACAAAATAGCTGCATGGTTTCTCTATTTTTTTCCTACACAGCAATGGGTTCACAAGATCCAAGTACCCTCTAGATAAAGAAGCCATGTATCAGTTCTCCAAGAACCCCAGTTCTATAGGCTGCGACTCCAGTGTAAAAGGAACTATCCTACTAACCTTTAGTGTGACCAGGCATCAATACAAATTGTCCAAACAGCCATGTATCCAGCATCTGAAGGGGGCCTACAAGGACACCAGGGAGAGGCTCTTCATCAGGGACTATAGAAAAAGGATGGGGGGAATGGGATTAAACTTAAACAGGGGAAATTCAGGTTAGATATAAGGAAGAAGCTCTTTACTGTGAGGGTGGTGAGGCACTGGAACAGGTTACTCAAATGCTCCATCCTTGACAATATTCAAGGCCAGGTTGGACAAAGCCTTGGGTGGTCTAGTGTGAGGTGTCCCTGCAGGGACACCATGGCAGGGGGTGTAGAACTAGATCATCTTAAGGTTCTTTCCAACCCTAACCACTATGTTCCTACGTAAACCTGATTGTTTGTGATGCCTTTTTTACTTGTTTCTATTTATGGCATAAGCTGATAAAAAGAAGCATCTTGAAGCTGTCCTTTCTCTTCTTAATTTTGCAACTGGTAGCAAATTTCAACAACTGAAAATTTATGTTGTTTGTGTTGGGCAGTAATTACAACCGTTTCAGTTTTCCACTGGTATGATAACCCATATTAATAGATATTTTCTTTGCTTTTATAAGCAGCAGTGGCAGTTTCTACAAACTGGTAATCCTACATTAATATATCATTTAAACGAAAACATGTAACTTAAGGAACATATTTTATTAACACAGTTAAACTTGCATGTTTTCCTACATAAATCCCCAATATCATTTCAATTAAAGCTCTTACTGATGTTACAGCAAATAGGTATGTGCTTTTTAACTTATATTTGGTTTTCTTTTTGTTTTATGCTCAATGGGTTTATCACGGCTCCTTTCAATCCGTTCCACTAAACAATGAAGAAAGAGCCGTAACAGTAGCTGAAAGACTATTTAGTATTTAATGACTCAGTTAGGAAAACAGTATCGTAACACTACAATAATGATGTCTGGAGCATTTAATAATAGGTTTATTTGTATATAGGACAAATCTGTCCAAGCTGAATTCCTGTAGAACTTCCATTTATTCTGACATGTGAAAAGATGATCCAATCAACCAATTTATAGGTAATATTACCAAAAACACATGCATTCTTTTTAGTGTCAGAGGGTTTCAAAGCCGTAATTTCCTGGTTCAAGATAGTGGCTGAGCCATCCTGAAGAGCAATTGACAACAGGAATTATCAGCCTTCCAATTCCCTCATAAACTGTCTAAAGCCAAAATGGTGCTGACATCCAATAAGTGTTTACATGTTTGTAAATACTCAACTGAATTTGTAGACTAAAAATTATGTTCCCTTACAAACTGTCGGAGGTTGTGGCAGTTGTAGGGAAATGTTTGCTGCATCATTTCATGTAGGACAATCCTTAACCAGCTGTCACACTCTCTTGTTTAACTTAACCCCACAAAGGTAGAAAGAATGTGATTGCTCCTCTATAAATGCATCACGGAATGAATGGGAATTCTTCTCTCTGACAGCGAGAGCTATTTCATCTGAAGAGCGAAACTGGTACAGGAAACCACTAATATGACCCAGCCATAAACTGAAGATAGGAATTAAAAATTTCTAGTTATCAGAAAAAGAGTGTCCAGATAATCAAGGGAGGGGAGAGGGGGGAAGGGCAAAGGAAGGCAAAATAAATCTAATTTGCATCCACATGGAGGTATTAAATTTCTGAAAATACTAGAAAGTATGGTTACCTTTAATGAAAGGAGACTCACCCAGGGTGTCTTTCAGCAGTTTACCCATTTCCCATTGGTCCATGAAAAAATATTCTGAAGCTATATCCACACTATTAAATAAAATAGGGCCATGGCATGGTTGTATGTACTTCTTAATTGCTGGCATACTCTATTGCATCATTTTAGCCTATGTGAGGTTTCACTTTCTGAAGCAATTCCTAGCGACAGTTTGGAGGACAGCAAACACCAGGGGTCCTTCCCAACAGGCACTTTGGACACAGGCATGTTCAGATAGAAAACCTCTTTGGGAGTGAGATGTGTCACACCATTAGTTTGGTCCCAAGAACAGCCCTGGCTGCAATCCAGAGAGTGGTCCCTGACCTGCTCTGTTTAGTGATGTAGGAAGTGATTTTGCTTTATAGTACTGCACTACTGTTCATATGCCCAGTTGTGCTAGAGGTTAAAGCCACCATTGCACTACACTGATACAAATATGAAATAGAATGATTTTTTAAACGTTTGGAAAAAAATTTATATCCCTCAGTTCAAATGCCCTGCTCCACAGCAATACAACTGTGATTTGCCAGGATGATGGCAGTATTTAAATAGGACACAGAACAGTTTGACGGAAAATAGTTGTGGCTGCAACCAGAGCAGAATTCTTTGGACAGCCCTTTGAACATGTTGCTATCACCCAACTCTGGAAACCATGCATCAGTGTTTTAGCCAGGCACTGTCAGACCCTCTGATCTCAGCAGAGAACAGCACCCCACTCTGATTGTCTCAGACATTTAAGGTGCAGTTAATGGAGATATGGAGTTTCTTATCTCATTGACTGTATTGGGAGCTATGAATCGCTAACTCACACATAAACTTTAGATATGTATGTTAGAGCAGATGAAACCCGGAAAATGTTTTACTGCAGAATTTGATCAGCTACAGTGAATAGATAGGCACAAAATGAATTTGCTGGTTTCTACATCTGTATTTTTTTTTCCTTCCTTTCTTGAAAAATGAAAAAAAAAACCAAAACAAAAAAAAAGCAAAATGATCTCTTAAACAGATTTTCACAACAGTATTTAAAAGGGTATGTCAAAATCAGTATGTTTCCATTTATGTTTTGCTTCTATGTAATTGCCATTTTTCTGACTTAAAACAACTTTCTGTTAGACAATTTGACAGCAACTATAGCAGTCATTCAGAAAGATGTTAGTCCTGAAATGTTCTGTCACAGTCATGGAGTCCTCAGCATACCTGATTGTCCTTTTAGTGCATTGACTCTGGCATGTGCTGAGTACTTGCCTCTTGATTCTACAAAACATGCGCTTATCTTTAAAGCATGTGAGCAGTTAGATTGACTTTAAAAGGAATTCACCAAGGACACATTCAGGTCTGAAGTTAAACACTGGTTTAAGTGTTTTGTTGGTTCAGGAGGGGAATGGTAGGCATTTAGGAATGCCTCAAACCTGACATTTTGTTTCTACATAATCGCATGTCAAGAGCGCCCTTCAGTCTCTTCCCTTGAGCAAAGCAATAAGTGAAACAAACTCTGTTGGAGAATATTTGGAATCTACAGGTGCACGTTGCAAATATTTGTCGTGGTTTAAGGCCCTCACGCAGTTCGCTCACTCACTCACTTCCCCCTCTTTCTTCCCCCAGTCCCAGGGGAATGGGGAGGAGAATCAAAAGAATGCAACTCCCACAGGTTAAGATAAGAACAATTCAGTAACTAAGGTATAACACAAACCACTACTGCTACCACCAGTAATAATAATGACAAGAGAAATACAAGGGAAAAGAATACAATTGCTCACCACCCAATACCCAGCCTGACCAAGCAGTACACCCCCACCCTTCCGGGTCTCTGCCCTCTGTTTTTTCATCCTGGACATGACGTGCTGTGGTATGGAATACCTCTTTGGTCAGTTTGGGTCAGGTGCCCTGCCTGCATTTCCTGCCGGCTTCCCCTCCACCCTGGCAGAGCATGAGACTCAGAAAGTCCTTGGTCAAACCAAAACATTCTGAGCAGTAATTGAAAACATCAGTGTTATCAGCACTGTTCCCAAGCCAAAAGTCAAGAACACAGCACCAAGAAGGAGAAAAATGACTGCTACTGCTGAAACCATGACAATATTGTACCAAAAAGGCACTATGGTTTGATGGACATAACAGGTGGATGTAGAGCACCAGAGTGAGTAGACCACAGAGTAGAAATATGTGACTTTGCATGAGTAAACTAGACAGCAAAAATATCTTTACCTAAGGTACAAATATACCTCAGCCAGCCTCAGCTGAGAGCAGTCCATTAATGACTTTGAAGAAAAATAACCCACTCAAAATGAGGTCTAGCTTAAGTGATGAATTGCACATATTCATCATGCAACTCACTTTGAAATTCTATAGACTATTAGGGCTCAAAAGTAATCTAAAGAAGTTCACATATGGTTTGAGAACCACAGGCTAAGCGTTGCTACTTCAGTCAATACCATAAGAGCTTCCACTGAATTACAGAGCGAAACAGAACTCTTTACTTCAGCTGTTAACATCAGTGCAAATGAAGGTTGTTATCAGTCTGTGTTTCTCCTCCATTGTGGCTGCTTTCTGCACTGTTGTGAGAAGCTATTAAGTATTAATTTCTCTTTAGCAGTCTAAATTGTGTTCAAATATTTTGTCAATAACAGTCATACTGCTGTGAAAATGCTGTCCACAGCACACCAGCATACTTTTAAAGACCAGCTTTAAAAATCAGTAAAATGGCTAGTTAACATAACATTCCTTTTAATATTTTGGAAGTCTGGTTGCCATTTTTTCTTTCTTGTATTTTGTTGGTTTGGGTCTTTTTCACTGAATTGTAAAAGCTGAGATTGCAGCTGGATAGGCAAATGTGTATTTCAATAAGTCTCAAAATTTCCTGTTATGTATAATCTTTGTACAGTAAAAAAGAATTAGTAAAGATGAGGTTCCTGCTTAGTCTTAAACCACCAGCCGTATTCTATATGTTCCAAATGCAGTTCTGTAAGCCATCAAACATACATGTTAAAAATAATGAAGGATTTGTTCAAGTTCTAGAACTAGACTCTGTATTTTGGGAAAAACTTTCAAAACAGGTTTCTTTTTAGCCCCGCTCTCTTTTAACCTGACTCAGTTTTCAACTATATCATACTATGCTAGTGAAAAGAAGAACCAAGGTCCCAGAAATAGCTACACCATGGCAAGACAAATAAAGTAGCTGGCTAACTGAAATATCATTGTTCTGAGGGTAACTTAGAAGCATCCTTGTGTGAGGACACCTCCAAATGGCTCTCATTTGGAGTAAGCCTTCCTGACTTATCCCGACAAAGATGATGGCCTACAGATAGGGGCTGCAAAGAGCTTTCTGGCCCAATGACTTTTCAGCACCTGGTGCACTAAAATTCCCATTTGGTACTGTAGAAGATCGATTAAAGAAAAAAAAAAAAAAAAGAAAAAAAGCAGTGGCATAATCTACCTAAGCAGCCAGCAGTATCATCCCCAAATGATTGCTCAGACGGTGCTCCCCACATAGCATTTATTTGATGTGGTAATACCCAAAACATTTGAGAATCTATTGTCATTCAACTGTTTTCAAGACTTGAATGGAAAGAAAAATTTTGTGTCAGAAGAATAAGAATCTCTGTTTCATCTGTTTCTGCTCAGATCAATATTGTATTAGCTCAGTAGGCTAAGGTTTACGTGTGCAAAAACAATTCAATACCAATTTGTGTCATATTCTAAAAGAGTTTTGCTTTCGTATTTATAGCTAGCAAAGGGAATAGTACTGTGATAGCAGGGCCAATCTGCAGACTGAAATGCAGAATCACTAGCTATGTCTTAAAAATTATAAACCAGTGAGTCATGGGGGATCTTAAAGCCTGTCTGCTTTAAACAAAGTTCTCTACTGTTTGTCATTTCAAAGAGGCTTCCCTACAGGAAATGGGAGGAGGGAGGCTCAGAATGCCATAATGTGGTGGCCTTATCCTCCTTATTTTCTTGCAGTTCAGAGCAACATTGGAAGCTATAATATTGAAAGCTATCACAGGAATGAGCAAAATCAGAGCTGTTTGCACATAGAAAAGGCAAAAGAAAAAAGAAAAATGCAGTAATTGGAGTGGGGGCAGTATTTGGTGTTTTTAAAAAGCCACCAATGCCAACAGTCTAAAACAATTTACTTACTCTAAATAACAAAACTATAAAACTTTAATGATTTCTAGGACAAGGAAGAAGTCATATCCTCTGTGGTGTGTTTCATTCTGTCAATAGTGCACTGAACAACCCTTGTGAAAAAGGGCTGAACTGGCAGGTATTCTAAACACCACGGGATTGCCAAGGCAACTGAAAACTATGGCCAGAATAGGGATAGAAAAGTACATGCTGGCAGCAAGAGCTATAACATCTGAGTTCCTTCTTTCTGGCAACTCGAGGACTTTACAAAAATGTGTAGCTTACATAATAAAGTTATTCCAAGCTGGAACTGATTTAGTTGCTGGAAAATGCCAGTAAATGGCAACAAAATTATGTTAGCTGAGGATTTTATTTGAATGGAGAATAATTAGGAAACATAAATATTTTACATTTTAAAATGAAAGTGAAATGGACTTCCTAGCGAAAAGAAAAGTGTTAATTTAAGCCTGGAAAGCCAGTGGTGTAAGCATTAGAATGACGTCTTATGATTATTTTCATGGTTGACTGCATGGGTGGGTTTTATCGTTATCTTTTATATTGTTTGCAAGCACAGATGTACCGCCATTCAACAGCCTAGGGACCTGTCTGTAGGGAATGCTCAAGTGCTTGAAGGCCACATATGTCAGTTGTGAATTAAGTAGCTTAATTAAGGAAAAAGATTATCTCACTGCACAGGAAATCCAGAAAAATATCAGGAACTTGTTCTTGCATTGTTAATACTGAGAGAGATCATGCATGTGTGTATATATGCGTGTGTGCTGTAACATGGAGATATACTTAAGAAACCCTTGATCTTTTGAAAGGATTAAGATTTTTGTCTTGAATTATTTACAGTATTCTTTAATAGTGAGCATATGGGCAAAAGTTCTGTATGGGTGAGCTGAAAGCCTAAATAGGAGAATATAAGGAGTTATTAGTTAGTTATATCCTCAATGTGAGTGTAAAAGTGTTTTTCTAAATTCACTATAAAATTAGCAGATTATCTGCAGTATTGAGCATAAAAGCCTGGAAAGTGCTGTTTGAAGTCCTGTTCCCAGAGCATGTTGTAGAATGGTGGGCAAATCAGGCCATTCAGATGTCCTTGTCATAAATAGGTGCTTCAGTCACACTTTAGAATATGTAATTTTGTGCATCGTTGCCCTTTCTGTACACTCTAAAACACCCTTTTAGAAATCCTAGGGTTTTATATTTTCAGAGGTTTATGGAGTGCTATCTGAAACATTTTAGAAGTATAGGGTAAGCAATTACGAGGGTAGGCTAGGCAATTTACTGTTCACCGCTAAGTTATCGATGAAATTGTGATTTTGAACTGTTGCAGAGGTTCACTATTTCCTGCTGAGGGGCTCTCTTTAGGAGGTTATTGCAGTAGCATCTATTGTTGTACCAGAACTGGTAGTTTACTATTATATCCTGTCTTTTTGCAGTTGGTCCGCACATAGGACGTTATTGTGGGCAGAACAACCCAGGACGTGTCCGGTCTTCAACAGGGATTCTTTCAATGGTATTTTACACTGACAGTGCAATAGCAAAAGAAGGATTTTCAGCAAACTACAGCGTGTCACAGAGCAGTGTATCAGAAGGTCAGTATTTATCTCTCCCACAGACTTTCTTGGAAAATATTCTTTGCTACGTCTTCTTGCTCTCCAGGTGTTGCATAAAAATTTAAAGAGACCTTAAATAAATAAGGTGGTGGGGAAGAGCTGCTTCTGGTTTTCCTTTCTCTTTTTTTGCTTCGTTTTTAATCTTTTAAGGAAGAGCAACCTTTTGAAAAACAGTGCAAGAAGCAGAACCCTCCTCAGTTTCTTTCCACAGTATTGCCAGGAAGTCAGGATAATTATTGTGACAAACTGTGCTGACCAAGGAAACACAGGAATGCACAGCAGTTGAACACTCACATTAAAACAACGAAACAGGAACAATGAATGCACTATCCAAAGAATCCTTTTATTACATAGAATAAGCTTTGATGATTGATTTCATGAATAAAAAGAACCCTTTTAATATATGTGCTCTTGTTAAACCGTTTCATAAGCTATCTAAGCTTTGTCTCATATTTTTTTTTTCCCAGTTGCTCTATTTTCATGCTTACCTTTTGGACAGAGAATGAAATGAAGTGAGAGAGACGCAGGAAAATAATGGGCTGTGTTAAACCGTGTCCTTGCAGATTCCTTTGTTTTGTTTGATGATAAAGTATGCGCTTTAAATCAAACTCTTATCTCTTTTTCTCCAACTTACTGAGATTTGAGCAGATCCACCCAGATTGGATGTACTTGTTTAGTCAAAGAAGGAACAAAGGAAAAATTGGTAAACTGAAATTATCATCACCATTACTCTGCACCTCTGCCTCTTTAATAGCTTTCCCATACATGCATAGCCAGGAAGAGGGAACAGGAAATATCCTGCCTCTGTTAATGTGAAGCATCCTCCCTGTCGCTCGGATTGTACCTCCAGCTAGTTTGGCTTCTCTTTATATAGGTGATGCTCTTACCCCTTCTAGCACAGGCCACTTGGTCCTCCACAGCCATGCTTCCCTGGGCTGTAGAAGGAACATCACCCTGGAACCAGAATTAACATCGGCTATGCTGGGATGCCTTCAGCTCTTAAACACAGTACAACAGAACATGAGAAGTTAGTGTGTGTGAAAACCCTTTTGGATGACAAGAAGAAACAATTTCTATGACGCAGACTTAGACAGAGGAGTGATTCCTCTACATTTCAGCCACATTTGCTCTTTGTGCTGTCAATACAGAGAAAGTCACCTCCAGAGGATAGCTCAGCCTACTTATCACAAAGATGTGAGGTGTGCCCAGGAGGTAATTGTCCCTCTCAGTGGACTACAGGAAAAGTACACGTCTAGAACAAATTAGACACCTACTTTCTAAATATTTGAATATGACTCCCAGTTACCATGTCTTGTGTTCTTTGTAGTGGCTTACGGCTCTCTTGATCCCAAGTAGAAGTTAATATATTTTGAGTCTTGCGCTTACATAATTCAGCTTCAGGACTTTACACAAGGCCCCTTATACATTGAAGCAGCACAGAAATGTGGGAAAGGGTGGTATGACATGGGAAATGCAGTTTGGCAGCAAGTTTAATAATTCAGTTATAGGACACATTAACTACTATTTTTATAAAGTACCCCAATAATATTTCTGAATAGAATTTTTTTGATCCCACACAAAATATTTTAAAAATCTTTTCAGAATATTTTAATTTTCATTGAAAAATCAGAATTTTCCTTATTAAAAGCTCATTTTTCTATCTCAGGGATTTTGAAACCTTCAGCTCTGCACTCATTCCTCTGTTAGAGATACATCAGCTTCAGAAAAGATGTGACAAAAAGAAGTGTGTATCCAAATGTCAGGGCCTCCACTTCACACACTGGTATTTTATCTTGAACTGCTAATGAAGGAATGAATTAGATTTATATATCATGAAGTCACTAAAAAGAAGTGTAAGCACTTGTTATTTTCTCCTGCCTTTGCAGTTGGGTTGGTAAACTTCTGACAGCAGGGTTCATGAACAGCTGAGTGTGAGGATCCAGCTAAAGCCACTGGCCTCTGTTGCTTCAGGCAGTGCAAGGTTGAAGCCTTTCATTTTGAGCACTTAAAGAAGAATTTAGTCTCCATGCCCTACCAGCTTTTGAATTCACTATAATGTCTAGGATGTCAATTCTGAATTGTCTGGGTAATTTTTGTATCAACAAAAAGTGACAATCAGCGTTACAGAAGGCTTGTTAATTCCCTTAAGTCATTCATCTTTTAGCCTGGCTTCAAACTTTGTTTATCTGTTTCTTTCCAGCTTCCAGGATCCAAAGAAAATTGCTAAAATTTTAATAATATTTTAACAGAACTTATACTTTCTCTACTGGTGTAAATAGTTTCAAAATTAAATTATTTTATACAGTCTCCTGGTCTGTCTTTCCTGTCTTTGTGCATAATGATGAGTTGAAGTTATGTTGGTTTGTATTATAAACCCACAAAAGTGCCTGTGCCACCATAGAAATGAGAATTCTATTGTCCTATATTGAAATGGCTACAATGATGGGCTAAAAATATTTGTATGGCATTATTACTGCAGGAATTGCCATGGCAACTTGAATGACAGTATTAAGAATGACACCATAAGCCCGCATTGCCTCACTCAAAGTTGCTAAAGAATTCAGAGTCACATAAAAATGAATTCCTTAGATATTCATATTCAAAGCAGGAAAATATTCTCATTATTCAAAGCCTAAATCAAAAAGCTGACCATAATAATGATGGTAATTTATTTTTCTTCAGATTTCCAGTGCATGGAACCACTAGGGATGGAGTCAGGAGAAATTCACTCTGATCAAATCACTGTCTCCTCCCAGTATAGCGCTATCTGGTCTTCAGAAAGGTCTCGGTTAAATTACCCTGAGAATGGATGGACTCCAGGGGAAGATTCTGTCAGAGAATGGATACAGGTAAATAGATAACTTCTTAAAAATATTATTAATAATACTCTGTGAGGAATGCAAAAGAAAAGACAAAAATAACAAAGTAAAGGACCGCCATATAATCTAAGAATCACTGCAAGTGAATAGCTCACATTCCCTATTAGACATACAAAAAAAGACTGACTCTCAAAGGTATGAAAAAAATAAAAGGTCAGGAAGATTAATTCTTCTGCTTCCTACGTCTGTTGTTTTTTCAGTCTTCTGGGCACAAATAACAGAGATTTTGGTTTAGTGGAAAAGTCAATATTAGTTTAACATGCACTTAAAGTGGAATGTCCCAGTAAACTGAGCATGTGCTATGTCTCTAGCTGATTACAGCTAAGCGTTAATACAGCACGGTGCTTTCATGTACTCAGATTTCACCTCAGAAGACCTATGTCCCTTCTAGAATATGTTACGCATCAAAAGAGTTCAATGGCTTCTGTCTTGTGGCTGTTCTTCCACATCCTGAGGCACAACATTCATTAGCAACATTGGCTGCCTCAACTTTGCTCTGTTAATACAGGAGGAGAAATCGTGTAAACATTTACTGCAACAAAGAGACTCCTTGAGTTCAGTCAATCTACTTGGGTTTATTTGCTATTTGTTATTAGGAACATAGCTTACTGGTGCATGACAAGGTTAAGTTTACTCATATGAATTACTATACATAAATAACTTATACTAGCAGGCAAGTATTAATATCATTAGGTGAAAACAAAAACATTGATTTGTCTCAGTTATAGGTTGACTTACATTCTTAGTTGTAACCTAGATTCTATTTTGGTTGGCAAAAGCTAAAAGAAATACTTGAGTATATTAGATCAATATGGCTGATATTGAAAACTTGTTCATGTGCTTGAAACATTCCTTCTGCTTCTGTTGTTTTCTATAGGAAATTACTAACTGACATGTAAAAACAATGCCTTATTAGCCATCCTTACAAATGTTCACATTGGTGCTTCCTGTGAGGTTTGGTGTCTGAAAGAAAGCTTAAAAACATGTTGAGCAGTAGTTAGCAAAAGGGAGAAATCTTTCATTTCTGATCCTTGGCATACAATGGGACTCTCAGGTGTCCTGCTTAGGGGCCCCTACACATCCTGAGCTCTTGGCAACTTGATAATCGCTAATCAGACTTCAGAGTGCAAAAAAAAACTCTATTGATCCTTTTTCTTTCTTTGGAATAAATGTAAAAATCTCTACAGCCTTATCTAAGTGTAAAGCTTGTTATTAATCATTGCCACTTGCAATCCGTGGAATGCACTTGGAAAAAGAGTGGAATGCATCAAAATCAAAATCCACATGTTTCATCTGGTCAGAGGGCCACTCGCCACTTCTTTATTTCCTTCTTTTCTGCTGTCATTTATGCATTATGACTGGATAATCAAAACAAGAGAGCTACTCAAACCTCATACATGTTTTCTATGTGCTTATTAACTTTATTAATTTATGGTGACTATGTACATATACATATAGCTTAATCCTTTCACTTAGAGCTAGATCTTTCTGAGAAAAAGTTTCAAAGGACTTTTTTTAACCAGTAACTTTTTAATAACAAACACACAAGAGAATCCAAGCTACTCTGGGGTTTATGTTTAACACAGCTCAGGGTGCTTGGGGCCTCCTACACATGAATTTCTCAACCTCCTTAGCTTTCTACCATCCACCAGGGTGCTCAAGGGCTGAAACAACCACTGAGCATAATTTGTAGCAGCTTTACGCTGCTTCCAGATACCACATCAGCTAAGAAGTTGGTGGTTGTTCATATGCTATACTCTCATGCCACAGCTCTCACTTATTTCACCCAGCCCCTGGCTTGGAAAAGGAAGCATGATCCATTTCTCCTTGCAGTCTAGCCCCAAGGTATCTCCTCTGTTGCCCATGGCCCATCTGGAAGGACCAGCACCCCCAAGGCAGACTTTATGACAACTAGGCTGCAGCAGCCTTCTCTGCAGAGCTCAGTCTTGTTTGCATGATTGAACCTACAAAGCCTTGCTTGAAGATTCATTACATTGAATAGGCATTAACAGAAGAACTGTTAATCATTTCTACTGCTCAACCTATGTAACAGAAGCAGCCAGGCTAGGTTGGAGATTGAGTATACCACCCTTGTCTTTTCACAGGGTACAACGGTTTATCTCATCTTTGTTTCCATTTGTGTCAGTAGGCTATTAATTCTTATACTTATTTATTATGGCTAATTTAATACTGACATTGCTAATTAAAACTTCCAAATGTGTTCTAAAAGCTTTCATGTTAACTTTGCTTGGTGACCTTTGAGAAGGGTGCTAAGCTTTTCAGACCACCAAGCACCTCAACAAGAGGGTCCTTTACATATGAACCTCCATCTTCTAAAAGACTTGATGCCATTGGCAGTAAGCACATTGCAAGTTTGTATCTGGATGAAATATTGAAATCCCATATTTCCTCTGTACAAATATCCCCAGGAACAGATGTTCACCTCCATAAGAGCTTACAGACAACCAACCAAGGACATGTAGCTGATAAAACACTCTTAAATTACCTGTAAGGAAAAAATAATCGCAGTATTTTATAGGAGGAAGGCTTTTGTATAGGAAGAATTGAGGTCACTTTGCTCTGTTTTGTTCTGTATGCTGTTGTAAACTAGCCATTTGTGTGAAGTATTTGCTTTTGTGCAGTACAGCATAAACATATTTTTGCTGCACACTGCAAGAACTCAAGAACTCTAGAACATATTCAACAGCAAAAAATAGGCTGGAGGACATAGCAATGAAGAGCTCTGAACTTCTAAAGTGAAAATTTCTGCCTACTTGCCCTTGTCTGAGAGACAGAAAATTTGTGTGTATCAGTATTCATTAATTTCTTCACAATTGCAGGTTTCCAAACCTGCACACACACTGCAGCTGGTTAAGTAGTGATGTCTGCCTTCAAACTGCCAATATGCATATGCAACTAGGGCATATATATGAGAATCATACATAGGCAGAACAGCTTAAAAATTCAGCTCCAAATGCTAATTTCCTTTGTGTACCGATTTTTTTATACAGGGAAAATATTATAGTTCTCCTTTCCTTTTACTTCTTCCTTCAAGGTTAATGTTTTTGCTAAGACAAAAGAAACAGAAAGCCTCAGTTACTTATCAGCAAAGTGAGATAAGTATCGATAAAGGACGCCTAGAGGGCATGCAATATGATTGTCTCCTTAGAGGTGTTGGCTTTTTTGGTCTATTTCACTAAAAATACTTAGGAAAATGGTTTGCTGTTAATAATTGATTTACACGAGTTCCATCTGTGGACGTGAAACCCATTCTTTGGTGGCAAAATGAGATTGCTCCTTTCTGCTTCACAGGGTACTAACTCCTGACTTCATCTGAATACTGCCTACTTTCACTGGGCTCTGCTAAGTGAAAGCTGCCTTTCCATTCCTCTCCTTAGTTGTTGAAATGTTAAAGCTTATATTTAAAATATCCATAGCACAGTCACACCATAAGTCTGCACAATTCTTTCTCCATTTTTTTACCCTCAAACACGCTTTAGAAAATTGCTCAACTAATGTGAGATTTGGAGTGACTCAATAATCAGAAACAGAGTCACTCCAGATTGAATTTCTTCTTTAAAAACACATTAATAAAGTTGGTGGATTTTCTAATATGAATGGAATACAGATATGCATGAGGGAAGGGTTGCCAAAAATAAGCATGAAGTTAGTTTATTGTCATATGGGATGTTATTAGCTTCTCAACCTTAAGCTCAACCTACTTGTTTATTACACTCACATTTCACACACTCCACTGCTCTTCAGTGTGAAATAGGATAATTTAAAGTAAAAAATAAAAACAGCCCTTTAATTTAATCAACAGCAGGGAACTGCCATTGCAATGTAAGTCATTGTCTCTCATTAACGTACCCTTTCACAGGAAAAATAGTATAGTGTTTCCATTTCTGTAATCTGAACAACAAACATGTTAATAGGTATCAGTTACCAGCCAATTTCAGTACTTAGAACCAGTAAGAAGGCCCATGCAAGGGTTTCACATCTGGTTTTAGTGAAACTGTTCCTGTCTGTGGTATTTAAAATTTAAAGAACTCCTGTTATTGTGCAATTGGGAATCCTAGGGGAGTACAATGTTAATGAAATCCATAACGTGCAGGGATTTTATGATTGTATTTTCAAGGAATTCCTTCAAAAGGGATGACTGATTTCTGCCATGGCAGCAGTAATTGTGTTTTTACAGAGTAGATTTAAAGTTTGTGTTTAAGAACAGCAGTTACATTTACACTTATCTGAAAAAAAAAGTAACATGTGAAATCCTTATATTTAGGGAACTTTTTTGCATCTGATTTCTGAAGCCACTGAGCCGTTGGCTGCTGTGTATGACAAGCCTTGCACCTCGGGGATGCTCTGCTGGGTCTTGGCCAGCAGCCCCCCAGGGCAGAGCAGGAGCCAGGGGTTGCTCCGGGAGGAGTGCCTAGCTGGATAGGTGCTGTCAGCTACAGACACTTGAGACCCACGTGTGTGTGGTTTTGAAAGGAGACTGATTGCCTATTACCAGGGTCACTGGGAATCTGTGCTATCATCAATCCTCATAATAGTGTGGGGTTTCAAACCCACAAGGAACAACACCTTCTGGGTACTTTTACTGCAGAATCTGTATGTTTTCTATCAAAATGTTTCTTCTAATGCATATAACACAAACCTTTACACTCCCACCAAGCTGGATGATAGCTTCTGGGTGGCACAATTTTTCTCTTATTCTGTAACACTGAACGAGACCTTCAGCTTGCCCAGAAATCAAAGCATGTTTATTAATAACACAAGCTCCTCAGTTCATATTATGGCTGGGGTTGGACAAAACAGTAAATCCAACTTTAAGAAGCCTAGTATCAGATCAAAACTCTGCAGCCATAAAATAAAACACTACTCTCGCATAAACACACTCTGCCAGTTCAAATTTGTTCCAGAAAGGTTAACAGGGGGTTAACATAAGTAGGCATAATACTCTGGATTGGGTATTATCTGTAATTCTGCAGCTGACATAAGGCCATACACTAAGATGAACTCTTTACTGTGCATTCTGCCTAATATGACATAAATGGTTAATCCAGTCCCAGTGCATGCTGCTGGGCTTTTCAGCAGGGCGATGTCAGACGTTGGCACAGAGAGCAGGTTTGGTCTGCTCCCTTCGCCTCTGTCTGCTCATCTCCACCTTGTCCCCCAGCAATCCCTTCAGCACCTATAACTCTTGCAGACTAACTCTCTAGACCTCTAGATGAGCCGGCCCTAGGAATATAAACTGATCTGGTGCAAAATTCTCCCTCTGCATCTTGCAGCATTTAGGGATCTGGAGAAAGGCCAGAGAGGTAAGAATAGGCTTCCTCAAAAAGCAGTCTGGAAGACCCCTCTTGCCTCCACTGATTGAAATATCAGTTGTTTATTTAACACTAACTCTCCCATGCAAGGAAAATATACTTCCATTGATTTAAAGTACTTCTATGTATACACTACTTCATCAGAATGAGGGGGACCTCTGAGGTGGAATTTTCCTTCCACATTTGTCTTCATTCTTTTGCATTTGCAGTAAGCTACATTCTTCATTATTCTCCCCTTTGTAAGCGAAACCCAGGAACATGCCTTGCTGATGTGAACTGGTATATAGATTAGTACAGATTTATTCCTGTAGCACTTCTGAAAATAATTGCAGTTCATCATTTGGTGTCTCTACCTTTCATCTGTGTCAGAGCCTATTTCCTTATCAGGTATTCTCTTAAAAATACAGTCAGTATTTATACATGCTGCTGCACAGCACATTTGTTTCATTAACAGGTTTATTCTTACATCAGGCAGCTGTCTAGGTTGACTTTACTGAGCAAGCTTATCTAAATATTTCACATGAGAGCTCAAGGAAGTGAATGTCGACAATGCCTGTTATTTTTATTCTTATTATTCCTGTTTCTTTTGGAGTTTGATATGGCAGTGAAGTGCATCATATTATTGCATAGAATAACATGAAACCTGGGAAACCTCATCCTCCCAGTTCTCCTAGCCTTTGAAGAACTGTCTGGGACCTGAATTTCAGAGTCTTTGTGGCAAGGCTTGCCCATCATTAGGGAGCACAGTGACATGAAAGCACAAAAACTGCCAGTCTTCTGTCTTCTCTACCACTTTAGAATATAAGTTATGTATTTGGTTCATGTCATTTTACAGTTCCTAGCTGCACTCCAGAAATTACAACAAGCGGAGAGCTTTGTGTGGAAAAATGTTACAGTTATCTTACAGTCTTAACATGCTTTGCACATGGGCAAAGAATGACAAAAGGATATTCCTTTCTGGAAATCACAGCCAGTACAGACTGTGACACAGTGCAGAACTGGGGTTAATTGACCCAGCAGGATACATTCGTACCTTTATTTACTGTGACATGGGAATAAATGGTAGAGTTTCACAAAGGCAAGTACTGAAATTAGACAAGAGGGAGAGGGAGAATAAAAGGGCCCTGCAACGTATGAAGGTCTTTTTGATTATTCAAAGTGTTCTAAGAGCTATTTTAGTACCAGAAAGTTCCCAGACATGGATTTATCACTCTGGGGAGGCTGGAGGGATGCTCAGAGAACTGTGCAAAACCATTGGCAGCCTTATTGCTCCAGAAGTGCAGGTGCAAAATGCAGTTTAGAAGAAAATCCTCTCTACCTCCTTCTGACATGTATCAGGGCTGGTGCTGAAACAGACAGGGCCCTGTGTGGCTCCGAGCAATCCTGCATGCAACATATGGAGGAGCAGCAGAAGCAGAGCCCCTCTGAGCCTCCACTACCAGCCTAATCATTATAATAGTTCCAGCTCTTTCAGGGGATCCATTATGCAGAGATCTGAGTAGTTTGTGTATAAGTCTGTAATTACCTATGCATCCACTTCCCAGCCCAGTCCTACATCCCCTCAACGGCTGCAAGACAGATGGCACTTTAGAGCTGAGACAGTGAATTAAAAATGTGTCCAGTAAAAACACTGATTCAGCAACTACTAAAATAATTTTGTAAATTTATCTGATTTTTACTAGCTAGCTCCAGAAGGGAAAGAAATTAAAACTTTTAAGCATGGCTTTAAACTCAAAATCACAGTTGTTGGGGCTTTTTTTAATCAAATCATCTTTTTCTTCTACTTTCACAGAAACTAAAGCCACTAAAAAAACTCTGTACAAATTATTCCTCTCCCTCTGGTTTTTCTTTCCTTTCACCAGGTTCACATTTGGCTTGACTCAAAACATTTGTTAGAGTTTTCTGCTTTTTAAACTGCCATTAAGCCAAAAAAAATCAGTTATTTGTGCCATTCTGCTTGGCAGGGGAACTCTTTCCCAGATGGCTTGCAGACCCCATGAGGGATGAGGCAGCCATGCCCATCCAGTTACCAGGCACTGCAACACATCTGCTCCAGCACAGCCGGGACTTTCTGCAGATGTGAAGGATGGTATCTCAGGAGGAGATTTTTCTGAGTCCAGCAGAAATAAATTAATCTACAAGACTGGGCCAGTGTCAAACTGTGGGTGAGGTAGAGCTCGAGGCTAGAAGTTAAGTGACTAAGAGTAGTGGCTAGAAACACAGCCTTGGCTAGGAACTCACAGCTGAGGCATATCATAATAAGCAGAGTTGATACTGAACTAAAGGTCTGAGTTCTCAGGTGGCTGACCCTGGGTTGGAGATGATAGGTGTACTGCTAAATGCTTCACAGAGGTGACTGTGCATTTTTATTTACTCTTTCCACACCTGCAGAGTAGTATGAAACTGAGGAGTTCATATGTCCAGTGAGCCCTTCCCTGCCCCAGCATCCATGCTCCAGATAGCTTATCTATTATTTACCTCCCCTGTCCTTGTGTCATCCTGATTTTCTATCCAAGTTTCATTCTGTTCTGCCCCTTAGGTGACATTTTCACAGCAGTAGCAAAATAGGTAAAGTGGAAAGATAAATGAGATTTCTTCCAAGTGGTAAATACCTGCCCTTCGGAAAACAACTTGTCTTCTTCCCACACAAAAAAAAAAAAAAGAGAAAAAAAAAATGTATTTCCACAAGTAAATCCTTCCTGTTTTGCTTTAACTCTAATGTTTTCATTCAAGGTTTTCAAAAATGCTTTTAAAAGGCAGAATAAATGCCATAGCTGTCTAATAAACAAAACCTACTAGGAGAGAAAATACAGTTGACCAAACATTAAGCTGAGGTTTTGTTCCTCTGTTTTCAGGAATAACTGGCTTCTTGTCAGAGAAGCACTGTTTACATATAACTTCCACCAACCATCTGTACCTATGTAGTCTGGTCTTTGTTGCATCCTCTTTTGTTGAACACTTTGAGCCAAACTAATTTCATGTGTTGATCCTCTGAAGCTGTTGAAAAGATTGATTTGTCCTATCGCATATAACAACAGGGCATATTTTAACTGGACATACTTAGATTATAGATTGTAATACTGTAGACTAAGGTGGCTTTCAGCCTTAAAAGAGACCGAGTCAGCTCCTCCACTGGAAATCCTGTTAGATTCAAGCTATGGGCTGAAGAGGTGACATAGTACAGAATAATTTTAAGTGCTCTTATCAGACCCTAAAAAGCAACTGTCCATAGGAGTGTTCTCCCATTTCATGACAAGCTCAAGTAAGAAAATACATTCTATGATTATTTTTAAAAGCCACAGCAGTTAAAAATCAATAGCTTTGCTCTTTACATAACTGGAGGTAGAACAACTTTTAGGGAGGCAAAGTGAAGAAACCCTGGAAACTAAATTCCCATGGATGGACTTCCAGCAGAATGACAGAGCTAAGGATAGGCGGTCTCCCTTGTTTGCTTTAGTACAGGGGGAAGGTTGTCTTGGGAGTTGCCAGCCTCCACCGTTCCTTCTCTCTCATTTGTCCTCCAGCACGAGACAAGAACATCGCTCACAGCAGAGAGAAGGTCTCCCAAATCACAGACGCAGAAGTATATAATCTATACATGTGCATTCAGGGAGCTATGAGGGACATAGCAAAGAAAAAGCAAAATCGTCTTTGAAAGCATAGTCTTTGTCCCTCTTTTTTCACCACTTATTTACTGTACCCTCCCCACACCATCTGGCTGCAGCTACCTGACTCTTTTCTAGAAGGCAGCAGAAACCCATATTTTAAAGAAAGCAGTGACTTGTTTGGTGACCCAGTAGTAAATTAAAATCATCATACACAATGTGTATGAAATAGAAAATCAAATTCTGTTGCAACAAAACTGACAGTTCCATTTAACAGAAAATAAATGAATGCAGACTCCTGTGGATGAATGACTGATTTAAAGAGACTGTGCCTATTTTCCAAGATGAGAAAGCCAATCACAAGAAAATACAGATATGCCTACGTGACACAGGTTATACGCCTATTCCTATTGCCAGTGAAAATCTTAGACACTGACACTTTTTCCTCATTTTGTTGCTATTTTTTCTTTTTTTAGAAAACCCAAAGCCTGAACTTTAAAAATATATGTGTAGCACTCTCCAGTGATTTCAGTGGAACTCACCCTGACACAGTCACTGCACAGTCAGATCTATCTACACCATCAAGGTGTGCTGTCTGAGACAGAAGAGGTTTAATTCTGAATAGTGTATCATCCCATCACCAGCTTCCTACACAATTAGCATCGGTATGCTGTGAAACAGGAAGAAGCAGGTTTATTTCTGTATGTTTACACGTGTAATATTGTACTTATATTCAAAATACCCAAAAAAGCATTATAAATCAAGTCCTTTTGCCTGTGCCCTCTGATTGTAACAGAACAGCAGCTGGCAGAAAAAAAAAAAAATGCTGCAGAACTTTATAGGCAAAATTCAGTGTTTTCCACCCAAAGCCCAGTTATTCACATGTGAAGTAGTGTGATAGAGAAGCTTTGGATTACTTGTTTCCCATTAGCTGCTCAGTCCACTTAGGGGGAAAGGAGTCCTACAATTATGTCCTTCTCTCAGAATAGAGTGGTCCTGCAAGTATTGCTATAGAGTTTCTCTTTTCTATAGTTTCTAACACAAACTGGGAAGGTTACATTGAAATTGCACTAAATAGTTGTCTTCATTCCAGATCAGAGGATTAAGCTCAGATTTAAAATTAAATGTAAATTACAAATAAGTATTCAGAAAACGTTAATTAAAAGTATTACGTTCCTGACTCATTTCTTGCTCAGCAAGGGTTCCTAAGTATCTTAGCTAGAGAAAGGGGCCATTCACATTCCTCCTTTTTTTGACCAAGTCATTGTACATGTCTTAGGTTATCCATTTGCAAGTTAATGTAGTGCAGAGCAAAGGTTTTCATTTTAAAGAAGTAATATTTCACAGCAAGATATGCTCCTGCAAGATGTAAAACATTCTTTTTTCTAAAGCACTGAGAGTTAATCAGCCTTTCTCATTGCTACAGAGAGGGTTTGAATGACATAAGATGCTGATTGCTTAGATCCCAGAGTCTATAGAAATCCCAATACGATTACATTTTCCTCCTTTTGTTATCAGAGTTTATTGTATCTTGGTGTTCAGGTTTTAAGTAGTTTTCAAAAAAAAAAGGAAAATTAGGAAGAAGGTATTTTCTGAGCCTTCTGAGCAACGATTGTGTTACATCAGAGCACCACATGAATGCATAAGGTGGAGCTTGCAAACAAATAGCAGAAGGATCATTCCCTATCACTGCATGTGCACCGGACGCATTTCATACAGTAGTAAGCCCATTTCAGGGGAGCATTGCATTGCCCTTGCTTTTAAACCAAACTCCTTCAAAGTCTCACACTAAAAATATCACACAGAGCTAATGTGTACCAGTGGCAGTGCATCTCCAGGCCCACTTGCAGCGTTTCTATTTCACATTTGATCTTTATAGTTTCCATACTGGAGCGATTTGGTTTGCTGAATTCTGGAAATGACTCAAGTTGAAATGCTAGTGTGTTAACCTGCTGTACTGAGTCTCTCTTGTTTCTCTTTACTAGAGTGCTGCTTGCCAATTTTTACAACTACAACAGATTTTACTATTCAAACAGAACCAGATGGAACACCAGTTCAAAGAACATGTCAGAATTAAATATTTCTTTTTTAATTAGTTGCTTCTGATTTATGCAAAAAAAAAAAAAATTAACATAAGAGTGGGAGAATGTGCCATGAATCCAGATGCAACACAGCCCACACAAGCATTATCTTTCCTCTGTCAGAGATACAGAGGTCTTTTCGTTCATTTCTTCCTTGTCTTTCTCCTTTTTGTTTCTGGATTTCATTTTTACAATTTCTGCATCTTTTCCTTATTGAACAGCCCCATAATGTTGATTAAGGTTCTCTTATGTTCATCAGTCATACTTTTTCATCATTATCTTAAATTTTCTCCTGTAGAAGCTGGCTGATCTTCCTCTAAAAACATTATTGTACTCAATACTGCAGTCCCAGGATCAGTATCTTTATGCAATAGCATCCTTTGAGTCTATTCTTTATTGTCAGTTGGAGGAATCTTTATACTTAGATTTCTTTCTGCTGCACAGAAGCATTTGGGCAGAAGGTGAAGATTGTGAGGAATATTTCAACTGCTAAAGAAAGTTTATTTCCTTTTTGCTGCCAAGCATTCCTCTTTCTTTAGCATGAATGTTTGTTCATCTTCTCTTTCACACTTCCCCTTTTTTGCCAAGTCACATAAGCATCGATTCAGGAAAGCATACTGACTGAGGGCAGTTGTTAGGCACAGACTAGAAGTTGAACATGTGATTAGCTGCTTTCTCTTCTGGGGCTTTCAGGATGTTGCTGTCAAGGTCAATGAGAAACACTTCAGTGATTCAGGAGAGATCTTACTAACATCAACGTCTCCTCATTTTTTCTGTGGAGCTGCCATAAGTATCACTGAGAATTTTGCACAAAGATCTAAAACAGTTTACAGCCTTAACTATTTTCACTAAAACCCAGGATGAATTTTTACACCCTGTCATTAATCAAGGACTTGTGCTTTTGTAACTCATTTAAAGGACAAAGACTTTTGACAGTAATTTTCCAACCAAATTAATTAGGCTATTTTATAATTTCTACTAAAGCTTGTGCCTTTTCTGCTTAGCATTATAATCTTCTTTACTTAAAGCTCAGTAAATAAAGGAATTGAGTGATAATTGTATATACATCATGGGAGAACGTGATTGGTCAGATCAACAGCAACAACTAATAAAAAAAGATCAACTCTTGCTTAATTAAATATTTGACAGGACAGTGAAGCATCACAACAGTTAATCTGACTCAGAGCACTGTATGCTATCTAGGGAAATGACACAGTTCTCTGAAAACATTTACTTTGGTATGTGTGTCAAGTGATGGATTATACAGCTTTTCAAGCCACAAGAGATGCCCACAACAAAAAGCTTCCTGTTGTTAATCAAACTCCAGCACTTTGTCCTTTATTTTCTCAGGCTGTTAAACAGACAGACCTACAGTAGGAGTGTTAAAAGCTGGTAAAACTGCTCCCTTGCTACAGCTCCCTCAATGACTGTATTTTATTTTATGAGGCATACTTTCATTCTGAAAATAATGTCTTTCATACTATGACATGGTTATGCATTACAATAGGAAGCAGCAATACTAATTTCAAGTCGTGTATGTTGTGTGTTGTTCTTTATCCAGCAGTTTGCTAAGACTTGCTACATGATCCATTGTGCAGAGCTAACTGTTACTGGTTTTTCTTCTGTTTAACTGGTGTCTAATAAAATCAGTATGTGCATGCCATCCCTTTTATATATATGTCTTAAAAATGCATCACCCACCCACTGTCTTTGGAGACAGTAAGACAGCAATAAAAATATTTTTCCTGGATGCTGAAAGATACTGCAGAATAAACAGTGGGGAAGTAATTCATATGTAGAAACAGCTAGTGTCTTGCAATATGCTCTGTCAGGAAAGGAAGTTGATTTTAAAAGCAGGAACAACTAGGGATTTTTTTACACGAACATTTCTCTGCTGAGAAAAATTAGAAAAAAGCCAGAACACTTGAGATATTCTTTATTTCTTGTAAGTTAGGTTCCCATTCTTATAAGCAAGTCCACTCCAAGTCTTGTACTTGCTAATAAAGTCAGTCACATTGCTGCACTGGCAATTACCAAATGCTGTGGGTTTGGATAAAACCCTAAGGCATCATTTTCCAAGAGAGATATACTTTTTTATCTGAATGAAAGTGAACAAAAATTGTAAAAAGAACAACGAGCAACACACTGCAGTTAGTTAAAGCTGAAACTCTGGTCATGGAAATGAATGTCAAGATTCCAGGTTTGGAGACAGCTGCCTATCTCGGATCACAGCCATACAGCATGCAATGACTTCTAAAATTGCTTGCATCCTCTAAAATAAATACCAGATGTTTGTTTATCATATGCACAGAAAGTTAAATGTCAAATAATTGCAGGGAAATGCATTTGATGTTCATCTTCAAAAGTGCTGTATTTCATCACCACTTCTCTCCACAATTCATTTTAATGTGAAACACAAGTTCTTGAATCAAAAAGGCCAAAACAAAAAAATAATTGTTAAAGATTTGTGTTTCTGTCTCAGCTGGGGGAGACTGAAGCTGAGAAAAATGGGTTATCTCTGATCATGTTAACACCTTGAGACCTCTGTGGAGATGACATAAACGTCGTTTGTAAATCACGCAGACACTGTACTCCATAAGCATAAACCTCCAAAAAGCCTAAGAACTCCTATCTGTTTGGTGACTCAGTTGTACTAGAGATACTACCCTCTGCAATAATTCCTCTGGCTAACGTTGTTCAGAGCAGCATCTTACCACAGCTACATTTTGGTACCTTTAGGTGCCAATTGTTAATAGCAGTTCATATGGTTGAACTTCAACTCTGCAACACTGAGAATGTGAATTTTACACACAATTTTGCATTTTACAGAAAGTAAAGTTTTAAAAGTCATTGGAAAGAAAACAAAATACATCACAAAGTGGTTAATGAAAGTGAGCTTAACAGGCCATTAAAATGTCATGCAGTTTCCAAGGTAGTTCTTTTCACAATTTATTCCTCTCACCTTACTTGGAGAAGATTGGTACATTTAGGGCTTGATTTACAAACATACTTTAGGCACCACAGAGGGGTTCTCAGTGTTGCAGTTCTGTTTACATTCACCTGGAGAGGAGCGATTCCTCTCTGGAGGCCACTGGAAAAAACTGTCTAAGGGAGGAAAATGCCTTAAGCTCTGCCTTTTTCCTGGACCTCTGCATTGACAGAGAGTTAGTACTAAAAACTCCAGTCCTGCTTCTTTGCTGCTTAGCCCCACCTTTCTTAGTTGCACTTCACCTTTTTCACAAAACACTAATGGAGAAAGGTTATTCTTTTTTTTCTGTCATCAGCTTGTGAGCAAACACCCCTGGTATGTGGCAGGTCTGGGGTTGCAGCTTGCTTTTCCAAGAGGTTTAAAACTGCGGCACACAGCTAAACACTCAACCCATCAACCTTCAGGCACTCCAAGAGAGGACTATTGTTGACATAGTTCTAGTTTTTAAGAAGCACATTAGATTTGCTGATCTGGATAGAGCGCATCTATGCAAAGGAATGTTCTCACTACCAGAGATGCCTTCCTACTCCTGTACCATATTACACAGTTATTGGAGCCATGAGCCCTAATGACTTTTCCCCTTCTCTGTCTAGAGGCAAAAAATTAGAGGTCTTCTCAGAGTCTTTCTCTCCCAGTAAACTGAGCTGCTAACTTCTCACAGGAGAATTTCTGCCTGCCTTTTGAATTCCGCCAGATTTCAGGCTATATTCTTTGTGTGTCTAGGACTTAGACCTAGGCAGTGGGATAGGTGCTGTGGGATATTCAGTGCCCTGGGAGTTAAAGAGTTATATTGAAAACCAGCATTTGGTACCAAGCATAATCCGGGGAACTGAAATTCTTTGATGGAACAAGCCTGAATTGCCTTAACAGTCAGCGACTGGTAGCTGTAATTGTTAGTTCAGGCATCAACTAATCAAACCTTCCCCTAAACCCCCAATGTTAAATTTTAGCTTGCCTTCAAATACCTAGAACTCTTGTAATAGGCCATTGCTTGACTTTATTCACAATGAAGTACTTTCTGTATATTAAAAAGCCCCTACTAGAATAATTTCAAATCAGTTGGAACAGTACAGGCTTGGGACCCTAATCATTTCAAAACTGAAGAGCTGTTTCAAATTGTAAGAGAAGCAGATCATTTAAATAACTTAGCTCTGCACTCCCTCAGACTTCCAGATTTTCAAGTGCACTTCATCCTGGAAGTGAATGTGGTATTGGACATAACTCAGTGCAGCACACTTTACAATCAGCGGAGTACAGTTTGGAGAGCATTTCAAGTTAAGCTGAGATTGCTTAGTGCAATGATGCCCACATTCCCCCATTAACTTTCAGATTGCAACAATCTAACATCTGAGACTCTCCAGTTACTTTAAATCACTTGATTGTTTTTGTAAGGCAGTGCTGGGATTCATTATTTTTTTTAAGACTGAACTTTTTTGTCATAACAAAAAAATATGTTGCAGCATTTTATCCCTAAAGACAAGGGCTAAAATGTTACATATAGAATTTACCAGCCTTAAAAGCTGGGGCAAGGGTTTTGCCCTGAGAGCTAGTTCTATCTGTCACACACAAGGCTCCTATTCTTATGCTGAAAGACTTCAAAATGCCTTGCATATGACATGGGCATTGAGAGAGCAACCAATCTGTCCTCAAGCACTTCCTTCAGCCTTTTGAGAGAGCATGTTGATTTAACTGCTCCAGCGCCTTTGGATATATGACACACATCCAGGAAAAAGGATGCCTGTTGGACACAAGGGTCATATATTCTGCATCCTGGAACTTGGGAAATAGTAAAAAGCCTGAGACATTCATGGGACATTCACTTCAGAAGAGTTAATTAACCTGTTATTATCCTACTAAAGTCTGGACAACTGAAGTTTCAGGGAATAAATTATTTCAATTAATATTTTATGGGTAGTGTCATTTTATACTGAAATTAAGTGGTTTGCTTCAGGAAGCAAAGAGAAGATTCTAGCTGCAGAGAAAGAGGGTGATTACTTTGATTTTCATTGGTCTGTTGTTGTGGTTAAAGAAAGGCTGTAAGGAAATGGCAGGCATTTCAAAGCTGTGTCACCAACCTGGCTGTGAGAAAGTTTTGTGCCTAGTTTTATCCATTTGGCATCTGGAGTTGTACACTGGGACAAAGGTTTTGTTTGACAGCAGAACTGACTTTGAGTAGCTGCACTCTTGCACCCCACGCCATCCTCCCAGCTATGTCAATACATCTTCTGTCATACCACATGATGAACTAGATAAGTAAACAGATCTGGTTGACAAATAAATAAACAAGTGGAGGAAGAGAAGCTTAACTTAAATCACTTGTCCATTTGGCTGCAATGTAACTTCATGAGAGAAGGAGAAAGAAAGTGAAGAAGAGAGAAGGCCTCTAACACGCATTCGTGTGCACACCATAGCATTCATTTCTCCTGTAAGTTCAAAATGCCATTATTTTCTAATGTTCATTACATTTGACAGAACAGAATCATTGCACCTATGCTAATGCTTCTTTCTGTTTTCTTCAAATACATCAAACAGTACAAGTGACTAATTCGTTTTATCCCCAGCAAAATCACACAGTGATTCATAAGTATCTTGTGATTCACTAATACACCACAGGTTTTTTCTCTTCTGTTTGCAGATGATGAGCCCCTGAGTTTTAGTAGAATTCTTGTTATCATTCCCTAAGTGCATTACTTTGATACTGAAGTATTAAATTTCATCCCATTTCTAATACTGCAGTCCTTAAGGTCGCTCAGTGCTCTCTGCATGAGTTTACCCTATATTGACAATGCCTTGCAGCTTTGTGTCCTTAGCAAATTCTGTTAGCATCTATGCAAGGTAGTTAATGAAAGTATTAAGTAAGGTTGTACGAGACTGATCCTTGAGAAACTCCTCTAGTAACTTCTCTGCAATCTGGTGTTTTCCATTTATACTGATGGGGTCTCTAATTCCTCCCCCACAGAGGAAATTTAATTCTCTGGCTTGTAAATAACACTTCTGGGCAAATAGGCAAATGTTCCCATCTCTTGTGTTGACACTGTTTACCAAAAGAGGACATTATGGCTACATTATTATCAACAATATGTTGTAATTTCCTTTTTGTGAAATCTTGGGGGCAGAGTGGGTGTCACTTCTACAGTGTTGCTATGCTTTGAACTGATTGTCCTTCTGTCTCAATTCATTCATTACCACAGGTAGATCTAGGCCTTCTCCGCTTTGTTTCTGGAATTGGGACTCAAGGAGCCATCTCAAAAGAAACAAAGAAAGAATATTACCTGAAAACATACCGCGTAGATGTCAGCTCCAATGGAGAGGACTGGATTACACTGAAGGAAGGAAATAAGCCTGTTGTAAGTCTTTTCTCCTGTACCTCTCTTTGGCCAAGAACTCTTTAGTTACTATCAGTTGTTTAAAAAAAAAACAATCAGGAGTAAGGTATCACAGTTTTCATCAGGTTGCTCAGGGTTAACAATATCCCAAATCCAAAACATAGCTATTGTCTCAGTAGTAATGAGCTACAAAAATTGTAGCACAGAGTGGCTGAAAATGGTGCAAGGTCCTGCCCTGTCTGTTGTGCCCAACATAAGGCAAGTGGTTCAGGTCTTTTCCCTGGAGTGTGGTGCTGTTTCCCAGCTTGCCAGAAATATCTGTGTGACACTGTGGGGAACCTTTTAAAAAATTCGTAGCTCCCTTAATCTGCAGTGAAGCTGTAGATATGCAGTGTGCCAGTGCCTCAGATCCCCATGCACAGCTGCCCTGTTTTGCAGGAGCACTAGCAAGTGATTAGTAGTTTGTTAGACTTCCAAGCATCTCAGTGATGGGGGTCATGCACACAGATAATTAGGCACACCTTTCCATCCTTATAGATTTTTGGCACCTTTCCATTTATCAGTAGATTTGTTCTCTGTGACCTCCCAATGAAGCAGCTTTAGACACTGCTAAGAAAAATCTTCATTATCTGCTACCACGAGCATAGAGCTTGTTATTGAGAAGTTAATTGTGCTCCAACTCTCACATGAATAGTCCCAGTGAGGCTGTGCGCTTCCCTTCCCACCTCACTCAGGATGTGCCCCAGAGCAGCGTCCCTACAGGCTGCCAGTGGCTGATGCAACTGGAAAGATTTTGTGGTACCTTCCTTCAAAATAGTTTTTTTGTGAGCCTTCTGTGAAGACACAGAAGAGCTGTACAATATTAAACTCCATCAGTGTAACCATATCTAGCTCTAAATATTTGGTTACTGATATTTCTCCCCAATTCATCTCTAACTGCTATGCCAAGTCCGTTGTATTTATCTAATCAAAATGGTAGCAGTGTTTAGCACATACATCTTTCTTCTTTGAAGCACTTTGTAAAACAACAAAAAATGAATCCTGAAAGCTTCTCTTTGGCAGGTATTATCCTGTTTTTACAGAGAAGGAACTTTAGAAGGTCAAATGCTACAATGTGGGCACTGTATAATGATGTATAGAGGAACAATAACTGACTTGCCTGAAGTCACAAGAGGGGCAAACACTGACTGGTCTCTGAAACACAGGGTCTCCTGGCTCTGGTTTCCATAATCTGAACAAATATCTCTTTCAGAATCAGACCTTTCTTGATTTTCAATACCAGCTTCTATTTGTAAACTCTTCAAGAGTGTAATTTCCATGAGTTTCTTTTGTACATGATGTACTTAGTGAGAACACTTACTAAACCTGTCTTATTTGTTCAAAGCGTTTATAAAAGAATCAGGTTTCTAAAATGGCTATATTTTGCTGTTGATCAGGTCAAGAAAAAACTACACACCAGTCTTCCTTTGATATCTTTAAACAAATGAAAAGTTAAGTAGACTTGGCTACTGAAGAAACAACAAAAGCAGGCAACCGCAGGTCTCTTCAAGACAGCCTCACACAAGAACTGGGACAAAAGAGTTCACTAACTATATATGAGAAGCTGTGTACTTTTGAGAAAAGGCTCATTTTCTCTGTCAGAATCAGACCTTGACAAAACTACAGCAGATCCTCCCAGAGAAAAGTAGCTCCACCTAAAATCTTTTGCTAGATATAAAACTCCTATGTTAAATTACTTGAGATATACCTGAGCCTGATGAGCTGACAGCTGTAAGCTGCTGGCCTCTGCTCCATGAGTGCAGTTATTGCAAGTAACAAACAGGAAAGTGGACAGTGTATGTATCTCCCATAAAAGGAGAGAAGTTTATATCTATGGAAAACAGGAAATTGTTCCTCTCTACGTGAGGAAGAAGCAGGAAGCTGAATCACCTTCTTTGGGCTAGAACATTGCAAGGTTTCAGCTCTGCTAGGAAGAAGTGTGTCTGCAGGTTCCTCAACATAAAAGCACAGCACAGTCCTGTCTCTTCTTGTGGAAGTCTCATTGTTCATATAATTTGACTGCTAGCCTCAGGGGACGCAGACAAAACCTTAGAGCCTGCTATGTACATTTTAAATAGACTTCCATCTCAGTGTGCAAGAAAAATTGAGTATGTTTATCCTTGTTAAAAATTATTTGAAAACAGCATGGTAACAAAGCAAGCTTTGCACAGTACACTCCATAAAACTCTTTTAAGTCCAAGGATAACAAAATTATGTACGTTTTTATCCTAACTCCATATGGGATATGGGATATTTGTGGTCTGACATCCAAACCTTTAATTTGGCCCAGAGGTTTTGAAGCTTTTTGCATCAGTCTATAAATGTACAAGGAATAAATCTGCCTAATGGGACACTGAGAGATACTTCCAGGACATGACAATCCTTGGGTGACAAAGGCCATTATATATCATTCCTGCATACAGATCGGGGCATTAAGAGCGCTTCAAAACAGGCAGGGAGTGGACAGACCCTTGTTACACTCAGTTGAGCTCTTGCTCTCAAGATGGTCCTGAGCTCTCCTGATGTGCTCTGCAGTGTTCTGGTGTGTTATGGGACTCTGCAGCTGGCAAATATTTTTTAATATTATTGAACATGTTGCATCTTCTTTTTTTCCTCCCCAAGGAAAGCTTATCTGTCTCCAAAAATTGGCTTAGAGTTTAATGAAATAATTTCCCATACAAGTCTTTTGTCTCAAACCTCCCTTCCCCAGATAACCATGGTTAGACCTTGAATCATAACTATCTGTAAAATACAGAATTATAAACACCATTTAAGAGAAAACCTAACAAATACATACTTTTTCTTTCCACACAAAGGTGTTCCAAGGGAATAGCAATCCCACTGATGTTGTTTACAGACCTTTTGCCAAACCAGTTTTAACACGGTTTGTGCGAATTAGACCTGTGTCTTGGGAAAATGGAGTATCGCTGAGATTTGAAGTTTATGGCTGCAAGATAACAGGTATGTCTTGGGAAGGATTTTAAAACCAAAAGAACTTATTTTGCCTGTGCTGTGGGTTTTATTTTTATGACTGAAATGCATCTTCACTATTTTCACTGTGGTCTGAGTGGATAAATGAAAAAAAAAAAACACACAAAGACAATAAAACACTACAGCTCAAACACACAGGGTTATCTGAATGTTGTTCTGGCGTTGCCTTTTAGGTGTTCAGTTTAATTATTTTACAGATCTATGCAGAATACCTAAAATACACAAACACTTTGCAAATTCTTATCTTGTTTTTCCTTCCTTAACCTCTATTGTCTCTCTCTCATGCCTGCTACTTATAGATAGTTCTCAGCAGGTTTCCCAAGAAACAAACATACATAGCTTGCACTGCAAGGTACAAATGCTTGGATCTGAAGCCTATTCAAGCATTATCATCAAAATAATATCATAGATTAAAAAAAAAAGACCAAAAAAAAAAAACCAAAAACCAAATCAGTCACAAGCAGGAATGTTTTTAGAAGTCTTTTTCCACCTAGTTTTAGTATTTCTATGACTTCTACAAAATACAGGCATTTTTATATGTAAAATAAAAATGCAATATATATTTAAAGAAAATGTTAATCACAGAATACTTAGGGTTGGAAAGGATCTTAAGATCATCTAGTTAATAATTTAATAGATTTACAAAGTTGATTTTTCTAAAAAATACATAGTATCCTTTTACAACATTTAATATAGTTCTTTGGCACTAATTTTAAATATTTCTAAAGATTATCTTTTTTCTTTTCATTTAAAGTGTTTCTTTAGCCTTGGAAATGTTTCTTAGGACTGGTTTCCACAGAACAGGAAAACAAGATCACTGATTACTATGTTATAGAATACCAAGTCATTCTATGAAATCTTTTCAGCTTAGATGAAGGTAATATCAGCAGAACTGCTGTTATATTCTATATTGGAAATCTCTATTTCTTGTCAACAGGAACTTCGAACTTATATTTAGCTGGACCATAAAAGAAGCAACTATTTAGCTTCTGTGTCATTTGAAAAAGCCTGAAAGACCAAAGAAACACAACATAAAAATCTCAAGTACAGAAATAAATTATAAGTTACAGAATGTATAAAAGATTTTCATTCCCGGTGTCACCAAAATTAAGGATTCTGCAACCAAGTTTTGGCTGATTCGGGAAATTTTCTCTAGGGAAATATTCACAAATTCTGATGTGACTCTGCACTCTTTGTCTTAGCAAGAAGAATAGAAAAGAAGAATAGAATACCATTTTCTGATCCTTTTGGTTCCCATCAAGTCAGAAATACTTGTGGTATTTTGATACTTCCTGCCAAAACTAGGATGTGCAAGTTTGAACAAATGAAAATTATGCACAAATCCAGAAAGATTATTTTGGATGTAAGAAAGAAATAAGTAATTACTCATGATAGCTAAATTGACTGGCGCGTCCTGTTTCTGTTTTGGTGCTTGTTCAGATTAACTATTTATTTGTTTGTTTCTCTGTAGATTATCCTTGCTCTGGGATGCTGGGTATGGTGTCTGGGCTCATTCCTGACTCTCAGATTACTGCGTCTACTCAAGTTGATCGAAACTGGATCCCAGAAAATGCTCGCCTCATAACAAGCCGTTCAGGTTGGGCGCTGCCACCAACAACTCATCCATATACAAATGAATGGCTTCAGATAGACCTTGGAGAAGAAAAGAAAGTGAGGGGAATAATTGTCCAAGGAGGCAAGCATCGAGAAAACAAAGTATTCATGAAAAAATTCAAAATTGGCTACAGCAACAATGGGTCAGATTGGAAAATGATCATGGATTCCAGCAAGAAAAAGATAAAGGTAAGGAGGAAAGCTTCACACCAAAAAAAAAAAAAAAAAAAAAAGAGTTGCATTTAAAAGAAAAAAGTTTTCATTAAATTTGTACACATCTATATCTGACTGTAGAAAAGACAAACAGCTGGGATGAAGCCAAGCAGGAGGACTCATAGGGCAGCAACCCTGAAGGGATGTTGTGGGAACCGTCCCATGCCTGAGGGCAAGAGCTAGCCTTAGAACATTTGCCTCTCTCTGTGGCAAAGGTTTTGTTTATTCACAGCTAGCTCAAACTTTAGTTCTGACAAGGATGGCCTGACTCTGTGGCCCTAGGTTACTTGAAAAATGCTGTGTGATGCTAATATGTAACACTGACAGAAAAATAGTTTCCTCTGCAGTTTTTCCACTGACAGTGAACAAACTTACTTGAAACACTGAATTGCTTTTCTTTTGCTTCTTTTTTGTCTGTGCAGTAGAATGAGAATGGTGTTATTTAACTCAGTGAGGCATGTTTTGGATTTCTGAACTGCCTATAGACAGACTACTTCAAGAGCTTCACAGGCTCTCTGTAGTGGTCTGATCCAAGCCGTGCCAAAAGTGCTGGAGTTTTTTACTTTTTATTCCATTCCAAGTGAAAAGTACAATTGTACTGTCACAAGTGAAGCATCTTCGAGGTTGCTTGGGAATAAAGGGTAGCTGGTTCCTAGGTTCAAGCAGAAACTTCAAGACATTTACAGAGGAAGGCTTGCTGAGGTAGATTCAAAGGAGAAGAAAATGAGTGTGGCCCAGAAAAGATCCTGGGAATGTACCTATTTTGGTTTAGTTTCAAATGTATACTTTTCAAGACATAAATTGCACCAAGAGTTTATCTTATTTACCCTAAATCCCATTAATCAGGTCTCACATCCCATTTTGCTGTCATTCGCACAAACTACATTTTTGCCTCAAAGGGCACAATCCTTTTTCAGCCCTCCTACCCTGTTGCTTGAGAAAACCAGTGAGCATGCAGTCCTCCTCACCAACTGCTGCTGCAATACTGGGATGATCAAGGAATCATATATCATGTTGTGCCTTCAAAAGGCAAATTGGTGTGGTGCTTGGCAGATGGGAATCAAGAATTGCTCTGTATCTCATCTGCGTAAGCCTGAAAATTAGATGTAAAAGCTGTTCTGCTATGTAGACTCATCCATTGGACAAACCTGTCTTTCCTGAAAGGAAAAGCTGAGTGGGCCCGTGGATGTAGCTTTTCCAGGCACATTTAGTCAATATTGGACTTCATTCTCTCCTGTTTTAATCTCACTGAATATGTCTGCATTTTCTCACTTTTCATCATTTGTTTTGGGGATTAAAACTAAATGAATTCAGCCCTTGCAGTCAGCTCTTTTCTCTTGTTACCATGAGTTTTGACTTCATCATAAAGTGTGAAGAGAGTGTAAATCAACAATGGGATCTAACCATTTTCTTTCTAAAATAGATGTTGTTTTGACATGTACTTCTACACTGTGGCTCAATGAGGGAAAAAAATAATGCCATATGCTTTCAAAGCAGTGCTCCGTCTGCTGCATGGCTTTCTGTTTTCTAATACAAGCACTTGCCATCATTGTCAGAAGTTAGCAGTTTGGCAAGAAAACCAGTGTGCTAACTAACGCACCAAGCCCATCCTCAGCTTTCATCACTACTGGAAGTGAACTTTCAAGATTAACGGAATGGGGAGGGCTGGAATTCAAATCTCTTGTGGCAAAACTATAATCCTTCCCAAAAATTCAAGACATTTGATAAGCTTTCTTCCAAAGCACAAGTTTTCTTTAAAGAGTATCAGATAAATCCCACAATTTGGGAGTCTGAGGGATTTAAAATGTTAATAGTGGAATGTAGTATTTTTAAATGTAAGCAGAGCTGTGTGGGACAGCATGTTATAATGAATCATGGCAGGAATGTGGATTAGAAACAGCCCTGTTACATGAAATGAAACACATTGTTTCACATGCTTAAAATCTTGACTTTCAATTAAAAAAACAACTGCATTTTAAGAAAGAAAGAGCAGTGACAAACTAAAATAACAACAGAATATGTCCAAAGGATGAAATGTGTTTCTCAACAACGATCTTGTCACCCATGCCTGCAGCTCCTTTCACTAGGATTACCATAACCGCTTCCTCTTTGACCTGATTTCTGCTGGTTTTGAACGTGTAGAATGTTTCCCCCTTCAGCATTCAAAGGAGTGAACATCATGAACCCCCAAACATCTATTCAGAACCTCATTTTCATTTCAAGGTCCAATTAATGTTTTTTGTCTATAGTCTTACTCAAGCTTACTCCATAAAGTCGTATTTTTCTTTCATATTTCTTTCCTCCTCCCATTTTTTCTCGGTTTCTTTACACCTTGTTTCATAACTTCTGGTACAAGAAAAATATCATGCCATTTGGAACAACCTTGCTAGGTTTTTATGCAATGTCTATTTTCATTTTAAAAGATGTTAGAAAGATTTTTTTTTTCCTCTCAGCTGTTTTGCTTCTCTTTTGTTTAGCTATTATTTATTTTAACTTATCTTTGTAACGAAATAAGGCAATTTGTGACATAGCCCTTCACAAAGAGAAGATTTACTGTATACTCCTCTCTCCTCCCTCACAAAAAATATCAGTATGTGTTTTAAATGAACAGTCAAAATCAAATCAGAGGCAGCTCTGCACTACAGAGCACAATGATTCAATATAATTCTATATGCCTATTGAATTCTAATGTCTATGTGCCAGTACTCTAGTACTGACATCTTTTATAAAACAGTTTTCATTATTGGATTTGGAGAAGGCTGAGTGAGGTTCTTAATGACTTCTTTGCCTCAGTCTTCACTGGAAAATGCTCTGGCCACGCCATCCAAGTCTTGGAAGGCAAATGCAGGGACTGTGAGAATAAAGACCCTGGGTCCACTGTAGGAGAGGATTTGGTTTGAGACCATCTTAAGAACCTGAACATACACAAGCCCATGGGACCTGATGAAATCCATCCACGGATCCTGAGGGAGCTGGCAAATGAAATTGCTAAGCCACTGTCCGTCATATTTGAAAAATCATGGCAGTCAGGTGACGTTCCTGATGACTGGAAAAAGGGAAATATAACCCCATTTTCAAG